>JAJOOO010001488.1:0-63005 GCA_029582685.1 Solanum piurae | reverse complement strand
GTGGGTCAACACTTAGCCAAATTTTCTGACTGAGTTCTGGGGAAGTTTTCTTTCACGAACCACGGACCTGCAGGACGGACCGTGAGTCCATCAACGGTCCATGGATGGTGTCCGTGAGTGCCACCTGTAACACCAGAAATCTGAAATCTCTATTTTCGGATACAGGGTGTTACATTCTCGGTAGGGAACAGTACGATATTTTCCCCTATTGTATTGAATCAATAAAAAAAGAAGTTAGTGTTATGGTTACCTATTGTTTGATCCAATATTGATCGGGGACGAGCCCCCACTTCCATAGACCCTTGATTTGACCTCTTGTAGTGGTCCTTGCTTTTAAGAAAGTAGAGTGGGGAAAATTTCTCGTACTTGCTCAGTGTGCCCCCATTTCTTTGAGGGCCCCGCCTGGTTCACTGAGTTGTTGGCTTACAAAGCACTTGCCCATTGCTCCCCCCAGCTGCTTGTCAGGCGGAGCGCACGTTATCCTTACTTTTCTTTCTTGGGGCCCTCCCATTGCTATAGCCTTAATAAATGGCATCTCCAACTCGCAACCACAAGGGCTCTCCCCGAGAGGCTAGGTTAGGATCAGTGGTCAGGCTCACTTTGAATTATGTTATGGAGTTTTTTGGTTTTTCCAGATCTAGAGAGATACTAAAAGTCCTCCGTCCAAGATTCCATCGCCACGGCCATCTGGTTCACCGGTACTATGAAAAAGTCTCATGCTTATGCTACTGTTATTGATGGTTTGATTATCTTGGACCACGAGGACCCCAGTCGTGCTTTCTGTTTCCATTCCAATCATCATATTGATAATAAATTTCATCTTGCTCTGCCATAAGAACTTGGAGTCTGTATCATGGTGAAGATAAGGTAAGACTGTGATTCTTGCTTAAAAAATAGACCGAACGCCTTCGATTTATTGAATCGTCCAACCCGACAACATTTATGAGTCTCTAGTTCAACTATCCCTCGGAGACAAGGTTGAGAAGTACTATGCATGGTTTCCCCCCGTCTTTTCTTTCTATCAATCTCACCAAGCAAGTCACCCCAAACGTACAGCCAAAAAAGGTAAGCACCTATTGTGAGCCTTATTTATTAGGTTAGTAAAGTCAAGTTTTGGCTCCCTAAAGACTAATGAAATGGATAAAAAAGGTGGGGGGGGGGGGACTTATGAAACGGGTAATGCCGCCCAAACCAACTGAGGGAAGTCATATCCGTCCCATCGCAAGCACCTACAATGTCATGATCACGTTGGTTCACCCTAGTTTCTTTGGTAGTTTAACGTACGGTCGCCCCTCAGACAAGAAACAGTATAATTATGGAAACTTCTCTACTATTTGGATCAGAAATTTATGGAGGAAATTAGGTTTTAACTCCAAAAACCGCACGATTATATAGCCAAAGGGAATAGGCCGCCCCTATAATCATCACAACCGCTGCTAATGTGGCTACTAATCTATTTCTTTGGAAAGCTCCTACTAAGATGAGAAATTTCCCGATAAAGCTACTAGTACCAGGTGAACTCATATTGGCCAAAGTGGAAAAGAAGAAAATGCTAGAGAGATTCGGCATTGTGCTCACTGAACCTCCGTAATATCTAACAAGTCGAGTCTTATGTTGGTCATATAGAAAACCAACACATAAAAAAACGGGCTGATGAAACCAGTCCATGACTTGAAATCGGTAGAAAGCTACCTCTAATTCCCTGTATGTTCGATAGAGCCAATGATCCCTCCCACTAATAAGAGTACGCCGATTACCCCCCAAACGGTACAAGATAGTTACCACCTATCATACGACTTTCTAACTTAACTTTTTTTCCGGTTGTTCCCCTCTGTCGATCGATGGTAGTATAAGAGATCTGTAATCCCCTGAATTTTTTTACATAATGGTTCCTGCTTCTTACCCATAGTTACCATGTATCTTCCCCAGTCATACTTTAGTATCACATTTTAGACCCCCACCCCAATGCTATCTTTCTTATCAGTGAACCGAAACATAGTGCATACGTACTCTTCAATTCGGCGAGATAAGACGATGTGACATACTACGATCACGTACATAAGTGATGTCCTTCGTCTCGACAATATGGAACCTCACAACAACTTTCGTTCTTTAATGGGGTCCTATTGGGATAGGTAGGCCCAAGCCTTTTCCCTCTCCCCTCCCTCCATAAGACCCTTTTTCTCTTTCCCTCTCAGGAAAGAAGATAAGAAAGGATTTATTTTTTTATTTCATGTGAACGACCCTATCTTGTATCGAAAGGTTTTTCGTGCTATACACCACGTTGAGAAAGACCAACCTCCTATGCCCCCTAGTCTTTTTGTTCCTCTAAAGGGGGGTCCTCCTTATGATGCTCTGAACAGATGTCTAAAGTACAAGGGGTAAACTCTGACTCGGATACGATAGGATTGTGCGCGACGGGCCCTTTGGGTCTCATAGTTTGGCCGAGTTTACCGTACCTCCGTCCCCTATGTTAGGCGGCCATAATATTTGTTACGTTCTATCGCTATTATGCAAGAATAAAAGGTTCTACACGAGCCGTTCTGTGGGGTGTTGGAAAGCTCGCTAGGGGAGTGGCTCCGGGTATAGATATGGTAAAATCTGCAGGGGTCATGCAAATACATAGGCCCCTTCCCTTCTCTTTTGGATGAATGGGGTGGTTTAGAAGGCGCTTTCCGATCTACGGTCCCTCAGATCGAAGGGTAAGGCCGGTAGTATGGGCCCTCTGACTTCCAGCTATGTGTTGTGCGGCTCCCGCGAACTAAGCAAAACCACGTTCAGTTGAATTCTTTAATTGATTTGATTTTTCAATTTGATACTACGATTTTTGGTTTGATTTGAACATCCCTATGCGTAGCCTATAATTCAAAGGATTACATCTAGTTTGTGTTACAAGGCAATCTACAACATAGATGAACACGAGGAAATTATAACCTTTACTGTTCTTTTTTTTTTTCTTGAATTGTGTCCTATAAATTATCAAAATATTCAATGGAGGGTCCAACTTTTGCTTGATATATTATATATATTGAACCATGTCTATTGCGCGATATACATTGGACCATGCCTATTCTTGAGAGAGAGGATGGTAGATAGAAGAAGTTGTATTGCAGCCATGTAATAATATCTTTTAACAGTTGAAAGATATAATCAGAAATAACTCTTTGTTAACTTTTCATACTTTGGCCAAGTTTTTTTTTTTTTTGAAATATTTGCACTTTAAGTTAAGACATTTTTTTTTGTTGATGAGGTCTAATCTGAAAATTAACAAAGCCAATGTCCATAATGAAATTTTCTTTATTGTCGTGAAGAAACTCACCAAAGTAAGTAAATATTCTAGAAGAGTGTTTATAGGTTCCATACTTAGGCAATGAACCAACAATTATGTTATCTTCTCTATAACGATGAGACATTTCAAGATACAAGAGATTCATTATGCGCTATTATTTGCCAAGCGACAAAAAGCTATTTATGTTGAGAAGCAAATTTATCAAAATACCTTTTCATAAAACTTAAAAAATGTAATTTATTTTTAGTTAATTTATTTTTGAAATGTTTTTTTGTTAAGTAAATTATATTTGTTTAAGCTTTCTTAGAAAATGTTTTAAGAGTCAAATAAGGAAAAAGATCACATACCAATAAGCTTATACTATTACAATTATTTTGTGGGAAGAAATTACTTGGATATCAATTAGGAAAAATTTAAATTAAGTTTTTAATTTTTTAATAAAAAAAAATACATATTACCAACTTTCAATAAATATAATGTATAGATAAAATAATAAATAATAAATAATAAATATTGATATAATATTAACGTGATGACTTGAATATACTAAATATCATAAAGAAAAATAAATTTGAATTTGAATAATATTCAACACATTAAAATACTACATATGCTAATAAGTTAAATAGGGCTATATTAATAAATATGTATAAATGTACGGATATTTGTATCTTAGAGAAATAATTTTGTATGTAAATTGCAAAACATTTTACAATTTTCTAAAGAAAATAATTTTTTTTTTATTCTGCTTCCATCTAATGTATTTTTATTGATTAGTCAAACATCTCAATTTTCAAAATAAGTATTTTTTCCTCCAAAAAAAAATATTTGTTTTGAGTCTCCCAACCGCTAGGCGAAGCAGTCAAAATTTGAAACTCCTTAGGAAGGAACAGTGATTAAGGTGATTGTTTTGTTTTTTATTTTAAAAAAATACTTGATCCTTATAAATAGTGAGATGAAAAGGAAATAATTTTATTTGACTTTCTTGGCCAGTTTAAAATCAAGGCTTTTATTTGATTTCTTCTTTAATTTATAGTGTCGTATTTATTTGTATAGTTTTCTATTCCTCATATCTAAACGATGGATCGACTTTTAATCCTAGGAGTTAATAGATATGAAAGAGTCTACTATATGTGTATCTCTCCTAGTTTTTACGATTAAATAAGACTTTTGCTATTTAATCATAGATTTAATTTCGTCCAAGCTAAAAGCGAAAGCCCAATGGATGCTTGTTATGAGTAAAGCATTAAGTCCCTATTTGTAGAAAGACGTTTCTTGCTTGTTGGGCGTTATTTCTTTATTGCAATTAGGGCCCCCCATTTTTATCTTCTCTTTTCAGATTATGAAGAAATTTGCTGATTTAAAGAGTTATAGTGTATTGTTGGTTGTATAAGAAAAACAAATAATCGGTGCTTTATAACTAAAGCAGGATTTGGTTAGCTAGCAATATAAAATAATAATATTCATATTAAGTTGATGAATAAAACGTAGTAATATTAGAAATACAAGGAATTAAGTATTTAAAGATAAAAATACTCATAAAATAACTAAGCCTTATAAAACAGTTGATTATTAAACACCACACCACATAATGATTTATTTTATTAATAGTAATTGTTTAACGCTTTTGTTATTTATGGCATAAGCAAATATAATCATTTTATGAGATAATTGGCCCCGATGAAGAAATTCATATAGACCAGAATAAGAAAATAATTTATTTGTTTTTTGTTTTTATCTAAATCAAGGCTTATATATATAAAATAAATATTTCTTCGACATGTGTGTTTCAGTGTTATTGTAGTGTATTAGAGCTGTCTTTGGTGATTAAATTCGCTAGAGATTCTTCATCTGACACTTCAAATAATGTGAAGAGATTCAGATAGCTAATCATATAAAAAATACATCCCATGCAAACTGCAATTAGTGTCACAGCTTGCAAATCTAATAATGGACATTCTTGCTAGAAAATATATTACAAGTCAAAGCCAAGCTATTCAGCGGAGACATTTCTAAGCTGAGAAACAGACTCTTAGTCATGCACTCAAAGCAGAGCGGGGAAAATGACGCGGGACACTACTAAAAGTGGATATGGGTTAATCAAAGTATCGACAATTTTTCTGAAAATATTGTCTAAACAAAATCTAACATAGTTCACTCTATGATTTGATGGTTTTATACCTCAGTGTACACTTTGAGATTCCTAGTTCGAATGTCACTTAAAGGTTTTAAATTATGCCTTTTTGAAAAAAAATTGACAAAAAGAAAATGCAACATTGAGGATGTCGAGAGTTGCTAAGATGCACTATAACCAAGTGTTTGATCAGTAAACCAACTAAGCTTATATGCTTTAGGGTGCATATTTAATTATATAATTCTTATTCAACAATATACGTGTGTATACATAAAAAATCTTTCAAAGTGAACAGATGTTGTGCACCCATACTCTCAAAGGTTGGTCCGCCTCTGACTCAAAGAACTCTTCAAGACTGAAAAATAATTGATGATGTCAAAAATCAAATAACATTGCTGATTGCTGCTGCGCTTCTACGCATTTAAGCTCAGTAGGTTCTTCGATCGATGCCAAAGATGGATTTTTTTTAGGCCTAATTCCTTGATAGCCTCTTAAAGTTGGCACCAAGTTTCACTTAGACACTTTAACCGAGTTTTGTTAATTTTAGACACCTCATGTGGGGTTTCATTGTATCACTTTTAACACTTTTTTAATAATCACCCAAAAATACAAAATTTGTGTACTACACTCGCCAACGACATGTCAAAGTGACGAATTAACCAATGACACATGTCATATGTATAAAAAATAATTCTTAACTAATAATTTTTAAGTAGAAAGAAAAATAACAACTGACTTGATGACATGTGGCATTTTAAACTCAAATAATAAATATTTTTAAAAAAAATAAAATTCATATGTTCTGATTTTCAAGAAACTCACTCGTCTTGTTCACCCAACCAACCCAGGCGTCTTCTCCACCCCACCCATGCCAACCCCAACCGCTCCTCTACCCCCACTAGATCGTACATCCTCTTTACCCCCACCCACCCCAACCTCAACCCCTTTTTCACTCTATCATCTTTTCAAGAAACACTTTCAAAAGAATTTAGTTACATTGAAAAATTTAATTTATAAAAGCATAATTTTTTCTATTCTTGACTTCTAAAAAATCAGTTATAAGTAACAATGGAAGATTACTTTTTGTATTTCTCGTATGTTAAGAGGATTCAAATATGTGAACAAGAAATAGAGTAATTATTTTGTGGCGCCAAAATTTAATTGTTGGATCTAAAGAAACGGAATGAGAAGAAGATGACGGTTGAGGTGATTTCCAGATCAGAAAAATTAAAAAATCACTTCAATTTAATAAGATTAATGGCGATGATACAACGACAGTGGGTTGATGGTGTGTGGTGGATGAGATAATCACAAAGAAAGAGGGAAGAAGATGAACAATGTTTTAAACATAATTTTTTTGCTTGAAAAAAGCCATTCACGCGCTGACTTTTAGTGTATTACACTCACTATGTCATGTCAACAAAAAGAGTCAAAATGACACAACGGAATCCTACATAAGGGGTTTAAAATGAACATCGCCCAATTGAGGTATCTAAGTGAAACATCGTGCTAACTTTAAGGGACCACCGATGGGTAACACCATATATTTTAAATCCTTCTGACCATTGATCGATTTTATGTGGTTTTACTGTTGTTGGGTTGGAAAAATTTGTGACGGCAGACATTCAAAAGCGAGTAAAAGCAATATTTTTCATTAAAAAAAAGTTCGTGAAAGCTTGAAGAACAACAAATGAGGTCTGTGAATTTGTGAAATTAATTCAAAATTGTGATTGAAGCTTGTTACGTTTGTGATAGTGAACTTGTAATTGAACTTTCAAGTTAAATGGAATTTTTTTTATCTATTTGGCATGAATTTAACGCTTAATTTATGAGAAAGTATAAAGAACATGACTAGATAAAAATATCCAGAATTTTTTAAGCAACAAGACTTTATTGTTCACCCAAACTGTTGAAACATTTTATGAAGGTGAAGCATGATTAGGGTGACTATATTGTCAATAAACAAAAAGCATCCTTATTGATGACCAAATAAAGAACAACGGTACTTAAGGTTACAATTTTGACTTTCTCTTAATTATTTGACTTTCTTCTTCAATTTAAATTGCCATATATATTTGTTTAATCCTAATATATCTATTGGCCGGGTCACACCTATTTTGGTAGAGAGGATTGTAAATGAAAGATTCATATTTTAGCCACAAAATTATGTCTTTTCAGACTTGATTAGAAATGACGTTTTGTTAATATGAAAATATAGTGAATAGCCTTGAAAATGAATGATCTATTTAAACTTTTGAGCCTTGCTTATTTCATATGCAAATGCAAGGTAATACTACAAAAATTTCGAAGTCACCCTAATATTTTTATGTTAATTGATTACTTGTGTGACTTCGAGTGTTTAATTTTTATTATAAATATAACATATAGCGCAAACTAGTCTTATCCTCCGCTTAGGAGTTGTCAATGAGACTTGCTAGTTAATGGTATCATTCATTCAGAGGTCTTTAGTTTGTTTGAATCTATTATGTTTCGTGACAGATGTTAAGGATGAAGATAACAAGACATGTGGAAAGAGCAGATATATATATATATATATATTTACAATATTCAACAGTGACAAGCTTCGTTTGATTTAATCCAGTGATACAAAATTCTTTCTAGAGTTTGATTCGTTTTAGATGTTATGTTATAATTTCTGTGAGGTTTTAAAATTATATTTTCAATCCAAAGAGACTGATCATGATTTGTTAGCAAGTTTATTTACACATTTTTGTATTATATGTTACATTCATAATTTAGCTTTAATTTCAAAATCTTGAATTATATTTATTGTCATGCTAAAGTTATTAATAGCTTATCCTACAGCTGTTAAAGAATGACAAAAGTCCCACATCGGTGGTTAATGAGATGGGTGGACTCCTTATAAGGCTTGGGCAATCCTCCTCCCTTTGAGCTAGCTTTTGGGGTGTGAGTTAGGCCTAAGACCTAATTTAACATGGTATAAGAGCAGGGCCCGTCTCACCCGATGTTGGGGTCCCCAAAAATAAAAAATTGCCCACGCACCAGATGCTAAGCACTGGGCGTGAGGTGGGGTGTTAAAGAATGACAAAAGTCCCACATCGGTGGTTAATGAGATGGGTGGACTCCTTATATAAGACTTGGGCAATCCTCCTCCCTTTGAGCTAGCTTTTGGGGTGTGAGTTAGGCCTAAGACCTAATTTAACAACAGCCAGAACATGATTTACTCGATTGTTAGTACATGTTGGGTTTAAAACAAATCCCGCCACAGTTTAGGGATTTTCCATTGGTGGGGGTGGGGGTGGGGATTAGAAGTAGCAAACGAGTGAGTCAAGTCGAATTTGAATCGATAAAAATGGATAAAGTACTCGACTCGTTTCACATTTTAAATGGGTCAAAATGAGTTACCAAATGGATAATATGGGTATTCATATTTACCCATATTATAATAGAAATCTTGTTAAAGGCTTTGAAAAAAAATTAAAGTTTTTTTTATCACTTCACCCCACCCCCTACCCCTATCTTTTTATATAAGAAACAAATTTAAAGTTTTTTTTATCACCCAACCTCCCCCCCTCTACTAGCTTCCCCGCCCCTCCCCCACTCTATTAAAAAAAAAAAAGTAAAAAAATTAAAAAAACCTTATAATAAAATATATTTTTTTACCACCCTATCGCCCTACACCACTCCCCCACCCCCCCTACACCCCATGTGCTTACCCCCACGCCCACCCCCCATCCCAAAAAAAGTAGTAAAACAAATTTAAATATTTTAGTTGAAAAAACATTAAAAAGTATTTTCTACGACCCCCAAGCCCCTACCAGCCCCCTCCCACACCCCTAACCCCCTACCAGCACTCCACACCCCACCTACACCCCATCCCAAAAACGAATTAACAAAATTTTAATTTTTTTAAAAATATTTACCACCCCACCCCCTATCCCCTACCTGCCTCGGGGCCCCACATCCCATCCCACAAAAATTACCACCCCACCCCTCTACCAGCCCCCCCCCTCCCCACACACCCGATCCCCAGCCCCCCAGCCCTCCCTATCAAAAAAAAAATGTAAAAAATAGTTTCATTTTTTTTATAGATTTTTAAAAAAATAAATAAAGAGTTTCTTACCATTCCACCCTTTATCACTTTTTTTTTTGTGTGAAAGAACATCTTTTACCCATTTTATCCATTTAACTATCCACCCTGCCACCCCTAGTGGGGATATATAGACCATATTTCTTTTCTTTCTTTGTACATAGTTGTTGATAAACACTTTTTCTATGTCCCTATATCTATTTACAGAATAGTTATTTTTCTGCTATCTTTTTGTTCTAAAATACTATCTGCAAAGTCCTACGAAAATTTTAATTCAAAAGTATTTAACCAAAAAAAGGATCAATGATGGAAATTAAATAGAGGGATAATTAAAGAAAAGTTTTGGACAAAATTTTTTAGAGACTACAAAAAATAGTACAGGTTAAAAATTTGTAAAATTGTTGGTCAAATTAAACGTGTTTATAAGTTATAAAACCATAAATTAAAGGAGCTTTAAAAAGGTGTATGAACTAGTTTGATTAATTTATAAACTTACCCTAATACCTTGTTAATATAAAAATAGCGTATGGGGCACTAGATATAAACAAATTAAGAGACTTTTTTTTTTTTTATAATAACTATATGTAACATTACGTACATACACATTATTATGTATAGGAAAAAAAAATACAAAATTCGTTATAGTCTAGAGTCTAGACATAATATTGGCATCGCCCATCTATAAAATGGCAGAGAGACTCATGTTATATAAACTACACACTTGGCTTATTTGTAATTACATCTTAGTGATATATCATAAAAGAGAGATGAGCCTTATGGGGAAGTTGGTATCAGAAATAAACATAAAGTCTAATGGAGATGTTTTCCATGATGTATTTAGATTCAGACCACATCATATCTCCAACATATGCCTTGATAAAATAAAAAATGTAGAGATTCATGAAGGTGAATGGGGCACTATTGGCTCTATTAACTCCTGGAACTTCACCCATGATAAATCAGTATTATATTTAGTTTTAATATTTATTGTTGGCTGGACTAATCTAGATTCCTGTTACATATAACCATTTTAATTAGCGGAAGGCATATATTAGTTTTTTAGTCTTTACAAATTTGTTTTAGGTTTTGTATTTCTCCATTAAGGCCATAAGAATAACATATATAGCTAGGAAACCGTTTTCTTGAAAAATTATTTGATATCTAGATCAAACTGAGTAATAATGTCACATTATTTAGCTTAAACTATTCCGTTTATTAATTCAATCCAAGTGAATTTTGGATAACTTATATATGACGCAATACTACTTTTACTGATTCAACCCGTGCAGATTCTCTCAAACTCACTCTATCATTTAAAACCAAAATCAATCGCATGAAATTTTTATTATATTTGTTTGCAGATGGGAAAGAGATGGTGGCAAAGGAGAAAGTTGAAGCAATAGATGAAGAAAAGAAGCTGATTAAAAAAAAGATGACTGAAGGAGATATGTTGGTGGATTACAAATCATTTTACATCACTGTTCATGTTGAGACGAAGGGTGAAAATAATTTAGTGACTTGGATCCTGGAATATGAAAAGAAGAATACAAATGTGCCAGATCCACTCACTTTCATGGAATTCTGCCTCAATGTCACAAAAGATATTGAAACTTATCACATCATGTGATACATAAATATATGTACTTGGAATAATGTGCGGAGTGATTAATGGGTGTCCTTTGAAATGATAAAATAAATAAATAAATCAATAAAGAGTTAATATTTCTATTTTTAATTTGGTTGTGAACTGAAAAACGGTTTGTAAAAATTCTGCTTAATGATGACCCAAACTTATATATTGGGTAAAACCCCAAGTGCATGGCTATTGTTAATAAATAAATAAAAATAAAAGTCGCTATTGCTATTTGGATTGCATAACAATTCCATTTTTTTCTTCCTGCTAAACATTTAGCCCATTTATGTGTTTTCCTTTCAATTTTTCCATTCTAAATATATGGGATTCGAGTTGAAGAAGAAAAAAATAGTATGAAAATAAAATATATAGCGTATCTTATATTTTTCTCTAACAAATAAAAAAAAACTACCTAATTATAAAAACACCCCTACGACTTACCATTCTACTAAATCCAACTACACTTAAAAATAATTTTAATTTATCATTGTTTCTCCTCCCCTTTTTCTCGCTTGCTCTCTCCCTTTTTATCTCTCTCTCACCTCTTCTCCCCCCCCCCCCCTCATTATCTCTCTTTCCCATCTTTCCGCTACGTAATTGATATCGAATAGTCATGGGAAGGCCACTAGCCAAGGGATAATTACACAAGACACATGTATCTATGCATGAATACATGCCTGTACCTGGATAAAAATGTTTCTCTTTTCCTAAGTATGTATTTGTGTACAGATACATGAGATACATTATAAATTTGATAGCATATAAATGTACTTATGCACATATACGTTAGATACAAAACATATACATTGGATACATATGTTTCCTCTCGCAATCAATTTATAACTATGCACAGATACACTAGATACATCAATGCATACTTGATAGTCAATATATATATATATATATGAACACAGATACATTGTGAAAGATAAATACAAGAGAAATAAAAAAATGAGTGAGAGGCGAAAGTCGATCTGCATTCGCTAAATACACCGTATCTAGAGGTGTAAATACAATGTGTCTAGTGGAATCTCAAACAATATACATAATTATTGAGACTTTTGCTTTATGAAAGTTCCCAAAAAGAGGAAGCTTCATAAAATACTTATACCAAAAGTCTTACAAAGGGACACAATATGTTTCATTATAGAAAATCTTTCATGATATGACATACATGTTTAATAATCATAGTTATATAATGTTCGCCTTTTGGAAAGCAGAATTGAACTAATTTAAATTTTCCTAGCATCTTTCTATTGTTTCTGCCAATATTGTTCGCCTTTTTCCTATATTTCCTCTATTGCCGATAAAGCTCAAATTACTTAGTAATATAATTAAATTAGTAAGCCATCACTAGCAATATAAATACCCAATCACTACACCAGAATAGGATTTTAGTGGCAATTAATCAATGGCAATTAGTTAATTGCCGCTAATTTATAACCTAAAGTTACTTATTAGCGGCATTTATACTTTTGCAGGTAAAAGATACTCCTTATTAGTGCAAATCATTAACAAAAAATGAAAATCACTCGTTCTGCTTCTCCCTCGCTGGTCGCTCTCTCTAAAGCAAATTAGTTCCCCTAAATCCCTGCCTTAGGTATTTTCAGTCCTCAATTTCCTTCAATTCGTGTTTGTAAGTATAATTAGGGTTCCGTGCTAAGAATAGAGTGCGGGGGGACATTCAGAGCAAACATTTGTGCTAAGCAGCTGGTGGAGACAGTAACAATGAGGTCGATAAAGGATAGGCTTAGCAATGACGCTTTTTACAAATTGCCGGAGATAACAAAGAGGTCGATATGATGATTTCACTCGTCACTCGCTGGAGACAAATTACTGGCAAGAGGTGTTCCATCTTTCTCCTCTTTTTACCCTTATCATTACTTCCGGTGGCTTCAGATTTTTATAACTTTTCAGTTTTTTCATGTCTCTTATCTTTGTACATTTGAATATGCATTTGATTAGATGCTTGATAAACATCTATTCATTGGAGTACATTATAACTTAGCAAACTAATGAACTGTTGTGTTGTTCTTGATAAACTGATGAATTCCGTGATATATTAATTTTATTATTTTGATATTTCGTGTTTGATGTCAATGTGAAGCTTATGTTTTGTCTGTATGCTATATCCTGCTACATTGTAACTTAGCAAATTATGAGTATGTTTTGGAACCTTTATGGTATAAACGTATAATACTGGAGCCACTAGAAGCTAATTATTATAGGCAGACATGGAAAACCATTTTGTTATGAATATTTTGGTTAATTTTGTTAGAAAAAAGTCTTGATGCTGAAGTTCTTATAAATAAGCTTTACCAGCATAGGTAGGTTCCTGTGATATCTTTTACACATGTATTTAGTGGAGGGTAGAAGACGGTGTGGAATGAGCTATTGTAATGTTCTTATTTCCACCATGAATTTGCGGATAATGCTTAACTATACAGCAAAGTTAGAATACCTTTGGTAGTGGGAACAACTGGTGGAGATACATAGAAGTTGTACTAAACTATGTTAGAGTCAAAAGTTTATGTTGTGATCTCCCTGCAAATGGGAAAGAAGGTTTAGACATTTTACTCTTTTTTTTTCTTTCAATAGTATGCCAGACTAGTATACCTGTCTGATTGCTTCTATTTTAGGCGGTAGCTTTTCTTGCAGGGATGAAATTCTTGGTAGAAGAATTCCCTGGAGCTCTCTTTGGGTACAGGTTACAAGAATTCCACCTATTTTTCCACATCTCAGTTACATAATAGCCTAAATCTTTGAGCTACTCACAAGTCTTAAAGCTCAGATATGGAGAAGCCACTGAAGAAAGAAATATATTTGTGTAATATTTTCAATACAATTTTCCATTCATATATTGTATGATTGAGCAATTGTCTTTCTCTTACTTCATATTCAGAGCTATGATTATAATTTATGTAAACATATCAGAATCAAAACCAAGACCCCTGTAACTCGGAGAAGATCTTGATCAGTTGAAGGTTCTTGAGAATGGATACACGATGAAGGTACCAAATCTGGTTGCTTGACTTATCCATTTACTCGCGCTCTGATTGTAAAATTGGAGTCTCATCAAGTCATACCTTTGTGTGCTAATTGTTTGTGTCTGAATTGTGTACAGTTCTGCTGGTTATCTCTTTCTGCCCGCCTTCTATATTTTTTCCTTGTTATCTAAATGTTGCTCTCTTTTCTTGGGGTTCAAGCTTATCGGTCCAACTCTGTGACATAAATTATGAGAAAATAAATACATAGATATAAGAATCAATAATACATAGACAAATACATAGTATAAATTTCTATTGATGGACAAATAGAAATATATGATTGCTCTTCTTAGATTCCTTAGCTTTTGCAGCAGCTTCTCCCTCCTTCAATGTTGCCATAAGAAAAGTATCAGTGTATATATGGGCAAATATTTCATGCACTTCTCGCACATCTCTTAACCAAATAGAATTATAAGTCATTGAATGGAGTCACTAGCTAAAATTCATATATAGAGAAAAGAAATATCCTTATGGCAGGAGGAAAAATAAATTTATGATGACATTAGTAAGCAATCTGTAGATCCTTGCTATAAATAATATTAAGTAGAACGGTGTGATTATTTTGAGGTACCTCGGTTGTAGTGTCCTTCTCAGCGGGCCCTTATTTTTCCTACCAATGTCAACAACATAGTGCTGGAAGTACCACTGTATAAACACCTAGCTCTGGCTGTCCAAAAAATACTACTATTACTTGGTTATATGTGTAATGTCAAGCTATTGATTCTTGTTTTATGCTTCTCAATTCTGGGGTTTGTGATTTTATTGGACTTTTTACATTCTGGATTTCATTTGATTTACTAGTTTCTGTTGAATATATGTTGAAAGTTTGCATTTCGATAGTTCTGTGATGGGGGAAGGCTCGTTCAACTTGCTCAATGACTCTTGTTTATCTATTGTGATTAATAAACATGCTAATCTTTAGATATATGATTTCGACATATAGCCTACTCATGTTGATATTCTGCTTATACAAAATGTTGATATTCTGCTTATACAAAATGTTGATATTCTGCTTATACATCAAGCTTTACATTTAAGACAAACCATTTCAGTCACTATGCTTGATGAATCCCAATCATTTTACCATCACAATTATTTGTTGTACTTATAGCTTTATCTCGTGTGTGTATGAAAATGTGATAAAAAAATGCAAACACAACCCTCAGGGCAGTGTAGCTCTGAGTTCCTTCCTATCTGCTCCATAGGCCTGAGAAATAACACACACTGATCACTTGAAGCCATCTAAACATTCTACACCTAAGACTATTTCACCCAGAATATAATTGCTCCTTAACGAGACATATTCTGATTGTAACCTTGTAGATTGTTCTTCCGTTCACTATTTAAATAGTTGTATTGTTTCAAGTGATATTATGGATAAAAATCAGAGCTGCAATTTTGGACCTAGGAACAAATTGTGGTAGTATGGTTCAGAATGTGAAGGCTCATTGAAACAAACTGCACTATGGGTAGATTTAGCCTTAAATCTCTTTTAGGGTTGGTATTGTACTACTTATCTTGTTTGTTACACTGCCAAACATATATTTGACATCATCCTCAGTTCAATTATCCACTCCTTAGTGTTTGAGTTGGTGTGTTACTACTTTAGACTTGCCAGGATGTCATATATATGAACTGCTTGGTGGATTTGAAAAGGCATTACTTTAGTTTATTCCTCTTGCTAACGAGGCTGTTACTTATCAGTTGATTCCTTAGTTGTGATATTAAATATTATATCTGAACTAGGTACATGACGGGACCATGGGCGTGGTGCTTTTCTATTGTGTCTCTATTTCGAATTTTAGTCACTTAGATCTTAGTGAGTAAGATATGTAATTGGCATGTCAATTTTTTGTCGTCTAACCATCTACCGCTATATGTGTACAGTGGCATACACATTCAAATGGCGAGCTTATTCAAGGAATGACACACTGATCCAGAAAGCTGTCACATTTTGCATTAGGGAACATACACTAGCTTAACTGCCTTATTTTTTCCATTGTTGAACACATTTTTTCTATTTTGATAATTCATAGTTTCTTTTAAAGCTACAAGATAAGAAATTGAATGTATTAAGATTGCTTGTTCTTATTTTAAGTGAATGACATTGTTTTGAGTTTGATAATTCTTCTTTTACTACCTTCAAACTTATTTCTCTTGTGAATTTTGTTTTTGATGTTAGAAAAGAGGATTAACTATGTGAATTAAGGTGAATTTAAATGCCACAAATATGCTTGTTTCTAAAGTATCTTTAATGGCAATAGTAAATGCCGCTAAATAAAAGCAGCTAAAAGTAATTACTTTTAGCGACAACAATAAGGGTCTTTACCGGCACCCGATATAAACTTTAGCGACATTGGATCCAATGGCATTTAATCAAATGCTGGTAAATGTATTTGTGGCAATAACTATTGCCGCTAAAAGAAAAATCAATTGCCGCTAAAGATCTCTTTTGGTGTAGTGAATCGAAGAGTCGGGGTCGAATCTCACAGGGAGTGATCTAAATGTAAGAATTCAATGTGGAAATTAAGAGAGAAAACAAATTTATTGTAGCAAGTACGACAAATGGGCGGATGATTCCACCAAATTTAAGATGAGGATTTAGGAATCAATTGTCACATTTCAACTAAAAACATGAATTTAAACAAGTAAAGACGGTCTAAGGATTGGGAGTTGGTATCAACATGAAATAGGGGTACGATCGCTTGCTCAATAATGCTAGACAAACAAGGATAGACTGGGTAATCATCAATACCACAAATCTTCTTGCGATCTCAAAGCATCATATCATAAAATCTCCATTTGATGTCATCTATGTAAAATAAAAATAAACCCAATACCTTACTAAAATACCTCTTTCAAGCAGATTTGAAAATTAGAATTGAACTACAATATCTCTTCCAAGCAAACTACAACAACCAAACCCAATTTGTAGGTATCAAACTAATTTATCTACTTCATATAATATCTTTCAAGACTCAATCAATGATATAAACTAATATAAAATTTGCAACCTTAACTCATAAATTAAACACATGCTAAATAACTCAATTCAATGAATGAACAACAGAAAAATAGAGTAAGACATTAGACCCACTAAATCAAATCAATACCCAACTTGATATTCACACCCCTAGAGTTGGGGTTTTAGCCAACAATTATAAAAATAAAGGAAATTATACCAATTATATTTTCAGCCATTAAGGAGTTGAGAATAAACAATAATCTTCAATACTCACTTTGAATTGAACCCTCAAATGTCAATAACAAGATTGTTCAAAATCCCAAACTAAGAGAAAAGTTAAAAAGTCTATTTCTCAATATCAAAAAGTTAGAATAGGTAAAAGATTAAAAACTCCAAAGATGGATAAAAAATCAAAGTTAAAAACTGAAATATACTCTCTCTCCACTGGGCTATTTATAATTTCCCCAAAAACTAGTCTGAAATTCCACGCGCGGCCTGATTGGCGATGTTAGTCGAGCTCGCTTTCACGATTCAGCGGATCACCATTTGTTCTTTAGCTCGCCCTTTCTTGGCTTCAGGCTTCAGATGTTTGAACCTCAGTTAGTGAACTCGATAGAGACATCCTTTCATATTCGGTGAATTACCGCTTACGACTTTGTTCACCCATTCAACCTTTATTTTAACTCGGAAGTTTGTGACCTTCGGCGATGAAAATTTTAGCTCACCAACGACTTTGGTTAATCACCATTTTTACTTTACTTCATCGACCTAGCTTGAATATTCTGTAGTGCGAACAATATCACTTTAGGCGGGGTCCTAACTATTGGGCGATCCACCCTTTTGTTCAGGCGATCCTCAAATAGGAGTTTACACTCTTTTCAATGTTTTTGACCTTTTTTTTCATAGATTCATATTGCCTTGTCCTTTAGCCTTCATTTTTGCAGAATATGAAAATATCATTAGACCAAGACCGAAATAGACATTGAGGACACTATTTTTTGAACTATAAAGGAATCAAATAAGTCAAAATCTCAGACTTATCAACACCCCTAACATAAACTTTTGCTTGTCCTAAAGTAAATCAAGAACTCAATCAATTCAACAAGGTTGTGTACAACAGTCTCAATGTGAGTTAACATGCATGTGCCATCACAATACTACTACAAAGTATATGCAGTATTTTAATCATTCTCAAGAAGCTTCAAATGAAGACTAGCCGGTATCAATCAAAGATCAACCTTACTAATGCTACCTTCTAGGGCAAACACATATTTCAACAAAATCATTCAAGTTCCCTCACAACAAAAATGATTTTATGCACTCAAAAATCACATCAACAAATAAGTTAGGAATCAATAAAACTTTCACTTTCCAAATTAGAAATACATGTAAGCTTTATCCCATAGGTTTTTTCATATTTTCCAATATCATAAAACCTAATTTTAGCAAAATCTGAAAGGTCTTTTAGGCTTGTAATAGGGTGGAGGTCAATCTGGCTTAGTGACTTCACATTTTCAAAGCATTATTGTACTCATCTTCACCTCTTCTCAAGTTTTTTTTCCCATCCTTTTCATTTGGAGACTCAAACCTCAATGTTTTCACTCAATTTATTTGGAACTCCTTTTATTTCATCAAAATTTTCTTTTTCATTTTATTTTCATGTTTTTCTCATTTGTTAATATTTTTTAGGAGGGGTACCTTCGGGTGGCTACAAACTTAAAGGTAGAGTCTCATTTTTCTTTCTTTCTTTTTCCTTAGCTTTCTTTCCTCCTTTTCTCCACTTTTAGGCTCTTGGCCTAAGTAGACTATTCAAACAAACTGATGCTTAGAAAATGATTTATCGGTCAGAAGCTAGGAAATATTTGGTTCAAGAGGCTTCAATGAGGTTGAGAACAAACGATATAGGCTTAAATGGTGCCAAGATTGTTGCACACCCTCACAAGATAGTCACAAAAGGTACGAAGATTTTGGTTCTGTCCGACACAAAGTAGACCCTAGGTGTAACTTGGCATAAAAGACCCCGAGAGGCCCTACAAAAGCCACTTAGAATACATAAACAAGATAATATAAATTCAAGGTAATTTAAAATACAATTTCAATTCATAAGAGTTTTACAAAACACAGCAGAAGTCTAACGATGTCTCAAAGCCATCTAGTACATGAGAGTGATCGGGACGTAACTCGTACATCACTTACGATCTCAAAGTAAAGACATAAGAAAATAAAAGCTTGATCCTCGGTACATGAGGACTCACAAATCTTCAAACTTTTACTATGAGTTACCTAGCCACAAAAATGTGAATCGGGAGCGTCTGACCCTACGTTATATAAGAATCTGGGCAGGAGCATTTTTTAGTATAAAAATGTACCAAGTATGATAGCAATACACAAAACATATAAAATCATGCTAAAAAGAACCTTTTCATGGTATGCAATTGACCAAGTTTAAACATGAGGAAAAAGGTTTAGAAAACATAGGTCATAAAACATGGTCAATGCAAGCTAACATCTTTAAAATGTTTGTGAGATACTTCTTGAAGTAACCTTAGTTGATTAGTGTGGGATATTTACCTTTAACCGACATATAAGACCATTTGAGCTATCAACATGGAATCAAGTGTTTACCCCACACCGAAAATGGGTGTCCTACTTCTAAAGGTAAGACCATAAACTTCTAGCTTATGTAGATCCACAAGCTAATGTCTATCTAAGACAATCATCCTATGGGGGCCCATATGTATGTGATAAGGAGATTGCTACTGAAAACCCGACCTCTACAGAGGGGAGAGCTTCCATCTAAATATCTTCTTGGTGCTAAGCGTAAATCCCACAGAGTAGTCATTATCTTACTTGTCTTGTAATTAAGAGGCATGAGTAATCACCACTTGCCCTAAAATCCATGGAAATGTATAATTAAGCAACCAATCCAAGCTACATACATCATCAGAATAGCTCCTTAATCTTGATTCAATGTTTAGTTGAGAAAACCTTTCAACTCTAAGAATCCTTTATGTGAGAAAACATTTCACAATCAACAACAACAAAAACATGGATGCTTTACTCTTAAAGTATATCTTAAATCATTTTCATCAATCTCATAAAAACATGCATATCTTCATAAATTCATCTTTCATGATTCAAAACCCACATTATATAATAATAGCTTGGAAAACATGGATTAAGAATGGGTTCATCTTTAAAACATGGAATTATCTCAATTCATGCATAATAGTTCATAAACCAATCAAATAAATCAACATTCAAAGAAGCCCAGGACATATAAGAAAACCCTAACTATAATTGGAGATTTCTAATTTTAAAATTTAGAAATTTAGGAAATCTATGGAGGAAAGGACTCCATAGATGAAGACTATCATACCTCAATGCCAAAAGCTTGACTTCAATGGTGGAATTGAAGACTTGACTTGAAACCTGGCTTCTTTCTTTAAACTTCTAGTGAGAGAAATATTTGAGAGAAAGACTTGTTCTTCTTTTGTGAATTTGAGAGAATGATTTCAATGGAGAGATGTTGGGGTTTGAAAATGTTATATAGAGTTCTAATAGAGGGTAAAACGACATAGTATTGGGATAGAATAATTAGGAAAAGACCCAAAAGCCCTCATAAAATAACTACCGACTCTCATGAATGGCCCGACCTACGGTCTGTTGGTCATACAACGGACCGTACTGGTTTATCATTGATGGAGTTCAAAGACTTTAAAATGGGACCCCCAACGACGGGCCCATGTACGGTCCATAGGTCCACCTACAGGTCGTACATGCCAAGTCAAGGGTCTAAATTTTGACTCTAAAATTTCTATAAGTGTTGGACTCAGTTACAAAATCTACCTATGAATCGTGCATGGATTGACTGACCGTCCAAGTGAACCGAAGGGAAGTACTGAAACCTGACAAATTTTTGGAACCTGGACTGGACATCCACGGAGCTGACCTATAGACCATGTGTCAGTCCACGGGCCGTGGGTGGCTCCGTCGGAACTGGCATCAAATCCTGAAAAACTGTAGTAAAGATATAAGAAAATAAAAGCTCGATCCTCAAACTGGCACTCGAGAACCATTGCTGGCCCCAAGAAAACCCTTGGCCTGGCTTACTTACTCAACAGAAGACTTAAACATAAGAAATGTACTCATGCAATAACTTAAGAGATAATAACTTAGCCAAAAATGGCAACTCAAGTCTTAAACGTATACAACTGAAATGAATAAGACTAAAGAACTATAACCATATGTCTATGAAGCCTCTAAATAAAAGAGGGATGTCGTGACATGACCCCCGATCATCCTAACAACTGAAAACTAGAAAGCAATGTAAAAAGGAGCCCTCCGAAAATAAGGAGGCTCACCAAAAGACTCTGAGTGCTTAACTGGATCAACGAGGCGCTGGATGCTGATCTTGGTTACCTGCATCTTCATCATAAGATGATGCAGGCCAACTGGCATCAGTACATTGAATGTACGAGTATGCGAGTTGGAATGCTAAACATAACATAGGCTTGAAAGAATTTGAAAGAAACACTTACCTTGACTTTACTCAACTTATGAACAACTTAAATCAATATAAGCAATAAAAAACATGCAATATATAGAAAGCTTTTAAAATAGTGGAAAGCAACTTAGTTCGTTGAAGAAATGCAATAAAAAACTCAAATTTACTCATGTAATAAAGTAATATTGTTTTTGTGGGAGTTTCTCTAACCGACAACTACCACTATGAACCCAAGTGGTGATACATCATTTTGCCCACGCTGCCAGAACTGTCCTATACTTTACCGTCATATAGAACTCCTTAACTAAGTGGATCCACTTGTCTATGCTAAAAAGCACTTAAGGAATTATCTAAAAAGTATGATCCTTTACTACCTATGATGGCTACATGGTTTATGAATACTTTGAATTATCTGAACTCAAACTCATCCCCATATCGGTGCTCAATACTACTCCCAAAATATACTTAGCTCATATGTTTGTAAAAATAAAACTCTTTCTTTAGTTTGAGATAATTACTCAAAAACTTAGCTTAAAATCTCTCTTGGAAATCGGTGTTTCCCTTTCTTGTTCAAATGTGAAAATATTTTAAACTCTTGGGAATACTTAGTTCCCTTATAACTTTTGGATAAATGAACTCAACTCTTTACTCTTTGCTTAACTCAAAACTTAAGTCTTAAAACAAATTTAAAACGTTTGTGAAAGACTTTGGAAAACTTTATAAACTTCTCTTGGCTTGCTTCTTAACTTCTAGACTTGACTCTAAACTTTCCTTGAATTGAATTATGGATTCAACTATTGTGATTTGTGATAGGTATGACCTCATAATGTTTAGGAGTGTTTTTAGATAGCTAAACATGAGAAAAGATCAAGAAATCACTGTCTGAAAGCTGGTCTGCGACGCAGGGATGTATCTAAATTTTTGGTCGCGAAAATATTTTTTTAGGCAAAATGGTCTGTGACCGCTCCGCTTCATGAAGTACTTTTTTCAAATTTGAGGAGCAGGTCTGCGACGCGGCCCGGCCCTACTGCCCAGATTCGCCTGACTTTTTCCTTCTTCGATTTCTAGTCCCAATTCACCTAAACTAGACTATTTTTCTTAAATTCTCTTTAGATTCAGATACCCAACAAATGTATCTAAGAACCTAACTAAAAAAAACTCTATAATTCAAGGTAAAGATCTCAGAAACTTCTCAATATCAGCACAATTCAAGAACGACATCAAATTCAAGAATACATATCAAGAACATCAAACTTTCAACCTTTTATAGAACAAATTTTGCTGAACTAAACATTTTGGCGCGTGGGTGAACGAACCCAATGCTTTGAAAGTCTCACATACCCTGTAAGATTAAATCCTTGGTGAAATCCACAACCAAATCGCACGATCTTGACGAATCTTGATCTTTCTTCTCCTTTCTCCTCTTTTCTCTTTTCTCCAAGCCCTAGTGTGAATTTCCAATTGACTAAACTGATCTAATTCTGATTTGACCCTAATTAAACTCCAAAAATCTAAATAAAATAATAGGGTATGGAAAAGACCATAATACCCTTCCAAAATCTGGATTGGACTTTCCATATTTGAACAGACCAACTTCTAATGGACATAACTCACTCATACGAACTCGGAATCGTGCAAACTCGGCGGAGTTGGAAAGGTTATTCCAATATATTTCCTAAGATATGTGGAAACACACCTAAGTCATCCTGACCTAGGAGTTATGGCCGTTTGAAGTTGACCAAAAACTCAACTTAACATACTTAACATATTTTCCAGATTTTTATATTCTTTCCAAAAATGATTATTTCCAATTTTTAACTTTTTCCTAGTTATTTCAATTTGCGAGATTTTACAATATCTCCCCCTTGGGAACATTTGTCCTCTAATGAGATTACTCTTACTAGGCTAAGGGTGTAACATCTAACATTCAACTCAAACACCCACCAAGCAATGCAAATACCTCATGCCAACTTATAAATTAAAGAGAAGATAATTAGTACCTTGATATGGAATTTTCTGGATTCGAAGAGATGTGGATATATTTTTTTTTAATATCTTCCTCAGCTTCCCAAGTAGCTTCCTCAATAAATTGGTTCCTCCCAAGGACTTTGACTGATGCTACCTCTTTTGTTCTCAACTTGCAAACTTGGCGATCTAGAATCTGAACCGGAATCTACTCATAAGACAAGCTATCCTTGATCCCAATATCTTCAGTTTGTATAATCAATGAAGGATTTCCCATGCACTTCTTCAACATGGAGACGTGAAATATCAGATGAACCGCGGGTAACTCTTGTGGTAACTCCAACTCATAAGCTACACTACCAACCCTTTTCGATATTATGTAAGGGACAATATATCGGGGACTAGGCTTTCCCTACTTACCAAACCTCACAACACCCTTCATGGGTCAAACTTTCAAGTATACCCAATTATCTACTTCAAACTCGAACTCCCTTCTCCTAACATATCAGTGTAGGATTTATGACAACTCTGCGTTGTTTTCAACCTCTCTTGAATCACTTACACCTTCTCTATAGCTTGATGAACTAAATCTGGTCCTATCAACCCAACTTCACCAACTTCAAACCATCCAATAGGAGATCTGCATCTTCTCCGATAAAGAGCTTCATAAGGAGCCATCTGGATGCTAGAGTGGTAACTATTGTTGTAAGAAAATTTGATAAGAGGTAGGTGATCATCCCAATTACCTTTGAAATCAATCACACAAGACCTCAACATATCCTCCAAGGTCTGAGTGGTGCGCTCTGCTTGACCATCTGTCTGAGGATGAAAAGCAATACTTAAGTTCACCAATGAACCCAAGCCTTTTTGAAAAAATTTCCAGAACTGTGCAGTAAATTGTGCACCTCTATTTGAAATAATCGAAACTGGCACCCGAAGGAGTCTAACTACCTCTTGAATATACAACTTAGCATAATCTTATGCTGAATGGGTAGTCTTTACCGACAAAAAGTGGGCTAATTTTGTCATGCTATCGACAATTACCCAAATAGAATCATGCTTCCTGCGAGACCTTGGTAAACCTGTGATGAAGTCTATATTGATCATCTCCCATTTCCATTCTGGAAGTTCTATATTCTGAGCCAAACCACCGGTCCTATGGTGCTCTACTTTAACTTATTGGCAATTCGGACACTTAGCAACAAATTCTGCAATGCCCTTCTTCATACTACTCCACTAATAAACTTCTCTCAAGTCACAATACATCTTTGTGGAACCTGTATGAATGGAATATCTAGAGCTATGAGTTTCCTCCATGATCCTCTCTTGGAGTTCATCCACTCCTAGTACACACAATCTACCTTGATACCTCAACACACAATCTCCCCCTTGTTCAAAAGCCATCACTTTTTGCTTATGAACATTTGCCTTCAATTCAAGCAAAATAGGATCTTGGTCTTGCTTCTCTTCTACTTCTGACACAAATGATGATTAAGCCCCATTCATCACCACTACTCCTCCTTCTGTGGAATCTATCAGTCGGACTCCTAAGCATTTAAGTCTATGCACATCTTTCTCTAACTCTCTCTTTTCTACCTCAACATGGGTGGTACTACCCATAGACAACCTGCTTAAAGCATCAGCAACAACATTAGCCTTACTTGGGTAATAAAGAATACTCATGTCATAAGCCTTGAGTAATTCTAACCACCTCCTTTGTCTGAGATTAAGTTCTTTCTGAGTAAACACATACTGAAGACTCTTGTGATCAATGAATACATCAACATGAACACCATACAAATAATGACGCCATATCTTCAATGTAAATACTACGACAGCTAACTCTAATTCATGGGTTGGGTAGTTCTTCTCATGAACTTTCAACTATTTGGAGCCATAAGCTATAACTTTGTCATTCTACATTAACACGCAACCCAAACAACCTCTAGATGCATCACAATACACCACAAAACCTTGAGTACCTTCTGCTAAGGTCAATACTGGGGCGGTAGTCAACCTCTTTTTCAATTCTTGAAAGCTTTTCTCACTAGCTTCAGACCATTAAAACTTCACTATTTTCTGAGTTAACTTGGTCAATAGGGACGAAATAGATGAGAACCCCTCTACAGATCTTCTATAATATCCAGCCAAACCCAAGAAACTCCTAATATCAGTTAGAGATGTGGCTTAGGCCAATTCTACACTGCCTCTATTTTTTGGGTATCAACTTTAATTCCATCATCGGAAACTATGTGACCCAAGAATGCTACAGACTCAAGCCAAAACTCACATTTAGAGAACTTAGCATATAACTCTTTATCTCTCAAACTTTGAAGAACTATTCTGAGATGGCTAGCATGATCTTCCTCATTTCAAGAATAGATTAGAATGTCATCAATGAACACGATAACAAACATATCTAAATAAGGCTTGAATACTCTATTCATAAGGTCCATGAACGCTGAAGGTGCATTGGTTAAACTGAACGACATGACCATAAACTCATAATGACCATAACGGGTCCTGAATGCTTTTTTGGGAATATTACACTCTCTTTCTTTCAACTGATGGTAACCAAATCTGAGGTTTATCTTAGAAAAACAAGAAGCACCCTAAAGCTGATAAAAAAGATCATCAAGTCTTGGAAGAGGATACTTATTCTTGATGGTAACCTTGTTCAACCGATGGTAATCTATACACATCCTTAGGGAGCCATCTTTCTTTCTCACAAACAAGACCGAAGCACCCTAAGGTGAGACACTTGGTCGAATAAAACCCTTATCAAGGAGATCTTTCAACTATTATTTTAGCTCTTTCAACTTGGCTGGTGCCATTCTATATGGCAGAATAGAGATAGGATGAGTATCTGGAAGAATGTCTACGCCGAAGTCTATTTTTCTCTCAGGAGAGACTCCGGGTAGATCATCAGGAAAGATTTCTGGAAAGTCTTTTACTATTAGAACTGACTGAATGGGAGGTATCTCAATACTAGAGTCATTAACTCAGATTAAGTGATATACACAACCCTTAGAAACTAACTTTCTCGCCTTAAGGTACGAAATGAAACGACCCTTAGGCACTGCTGAACTACTACTCCACTCTATGACTGGCTCATTAGGAATTTGGAACTTGACAACTCGAGTTCTCCAATCAATTGATGCATAACAGACATGAAGCCAGTCCATACCTAGAATGGCATCAAAATCCACCATGGCTAACTCAATTAAATCATCCATGGTGTTCTTGTGATTGATGGAAATAACACAATCACGATATATTTGCTCAGCTAGAATAGACTCCCCAACAGGTGTAGAAACACAAAAGGGTTCACAAAGTTTTTCAGGAGGAACATCAAAATTATTTGCAACATAAGGAGTCACAAAAGATAAACTTGCTCTTGGGTGTAGCAAAACATAAACATCAAGAGAAAAGACTTCGATCATACCAATGACAAAATCTGGAGAGTTCTCTTGTTCTTGACGACTAGTGATTGCATAAAGGCGATTTTCTCTTCCACCAGTACCGAAAGTAGCTCCTCTAGGTGCAGCCCTGTCTGGTGGAGCAACTGATGAAGATTTGGCTCTATTGCCTTAATTCATATTACCTTTCCGGTTCTTGGGGCACTCTTTCATGAAGTGACTCTCTTGTCCACACTTGAAACAACCCGTGGAACCACCGCGACACTTACCTGGGTGGGTTCTACCACACTTAGCACAAACAGGATCTCAGTTTCCTCATTGTGCTACACTACCTTGAGACTGTGCAAGTCTAGCTCTGAAGTTTTGTGAATTCTGACCATTATACTCACCTTTGTTTCTGGGTGCAGGTGCATTAGAAGATGATGGAGCAGGTCCCTTTTTCTTTTGCTGAAAGGACGAAGGGTTTACATTACTCTTTTTCTTCCCAGATTCATTCACTGTCTTAGCCTTCTTGTATCTAAACTCCTCCCTATCCCTCAGCTTCTCTTCCTCAACTTATTGTACATATACCATTAATATCGATATATCCATGTCCCCAATTAGCATCGCTGCCCTTCCCTCTTTGCTTGACAGACGGGACAACCCAGCAACAAACAGTCTCATTCTACTCCTTATATCCGCAACCATCTCCGGAGCATAATGGTATAGTTGGGTGAAATTCAACCCATACTCATGAACGCTCAAAAAATCCTGCTTAAGTGTAAGAAACTCTGATACCTTAGCCTCTTTCAATTCTCGGGGAAAGAAACTCCCTAAGAAAGCTTCCTCAAAACATGCCTAATTCGCAGGTGGTGCTTCCTCACCTCTACCCTTCTTCAACTCGTCAAACCAAGTCCTATCAATATTATTCAATTGATATGCAGCTAGTTCAACTCACTCAGTATCGGCAAAGTGCATCACATCAAATACATTTTGCAGTTCCTCAATAAAGTTCTCTGGATCCTCAATAGTGCTTGAACCAGTGAAACTTGGAGGGTTCATCCTTAAGAACTCACGGATCCTCGAAGTGTCAGCCTCTTCGTATCGAGCCCCTCTTTGTTGCCCAACCTGATTAGTCACAACTTGACTTAACATCCCTATCGCTTCCCTTAACTCATCATTAGTAACTTCTCTTTGGGGTTGCACATCAGGTGCATTAGGTACCCCTTGATCCTAAACATTACGCCTAGCAAGACGACCTCTGACTGCTCTTCATGGAGGCATGATTATCTAAAAACACGCACAAGCATAAATTAGAAGAAACTTTTTAGAGATCACACTCTAACGCACGAAATGAGTATGAAAGAAGTGAGAAATTTTCCTAAGTGTTGAAGCCTCCTAATTATAGATGTGGCGCGCTTTATATCGATAACTAGGACTCTACAGACACGGCTTCATAGAATCCCTGGGACTCTTGAACTCTATGCTCTGATACCAAGTTTGTCACCCCCCGAGCCTACACCCTGGTTGGGACTGACAGTCGAGAACCATTGCTGGCACAAAGCGAACCCTTGTCCTGACTTACTTACTCATCGGAAGACTTAAACATAAGAAATGTACTCATGCAATAGCTTAAGAGATCATAACTTAGCCAAAAATGGAAACTCAAGTCTTAAACATATACAACTTAACTGAATAAGACTAAAAAACTATAACCATCTGTTTATGAAGCCTCTAAAACAAAGAGGGCTATCGGGACAGGACCCCCGATCATCCTAACAACTGAAAACTTGAAAGCAATGTAAAAATGAGCCCTCCGAAAGTAAGGAGGCTCACCAACAGACTCTGAGTGTTTAACTGCATCAGCGAGGCACTGGATGCTGATCCTGGTTACCTGCGTCTGCATCATAAGATGATGCAGGCCAACTGGCATACGAGTGTGCGAGTTTGAATGTGAAACATAACATAGGCTTGAAAAGAATCTGAATTGAAGACTTACCTTGACTTTACTCAACTTATGAACAACTTAACTCAATATAAAGCAATAAAACACATGAAAAATATAGAAAGCTTTTAAAACAGTAGAAAGCAACTCAGTTCATTAAAGAAATGCAATTACAAACTCAACTTTACTCATGTAATAAAGTAATATAGTTTTTGTGGGAGTTTCTCTAACCGACAACCACCACTATGAGCCTAAGTGGTGATACATCGTCATGCCCACGCTGCCATAACTGTCCTATACTTTTCCGTCATATAGAACGCTTTAACTAAGTGGATCTACTAGTTTATGCTAAAAAGAACTTAAGGTATCATCAAAAAAGTATGATCCTTTACTACCCATAATGGCTACATGGTTTATGGAGACTTTGAATTATCTGAACTCAAACTTGTCCCCATATCAGTGCTCAATACTACTCCCAAAATATACTTAGCTCATATGTTAGTAAAAACAAAACTCTTTCTTTGGTTTAAGATAATTACTCAAAAACTTAGCTTAAAAGCTCTCTTGGAAATCGGTGTTTCCCTTTCTTGTTCAAATGAGAAAACATTTTAAACTCTTGGGAATACTTAGTTCCCTTATAACTTTTGGAGAAATGAACTCAACTCTTTACTCTTTGCTTAACTCAAAACTTAAGTCTTAAAACAAAGTTAAAACGTTTGTGAAAGACTTTTGAAAACTTTATAAACTTCTCTTGGCTTGCTTCTTAACTTCTATACTTGACTCTTAACTTTCATTGAATTGAATTATGGATTCAAGGATTGTGATTTCTGATAGGAAAGACCTCATAATGTTTAGGAGTGTATTTAGATAGCTAAACATGAGAAAAGATCAAGAAATCATTGTTTGAAAGCTGGTCCGTGACGCGGAGATGTATTAAAAATTTTGGTCGCAAAAATAATTTTTGAGGCTGAACGATCCGTGACCACTCCGCGAAGTGAAGAACTCTTCTCAAATCTGAAAATCAGGTCCGCGACACGACGCCACTGCCCAGATTCACTCGACTTTTTCTTCTTCGATTTACAGTCCTAATTCGCCTAAACTCGACTATTTTTCTTAAATTCTCTTTAGATTCACATACCCAACAAATGTATCTAAGAACCTAACTCAAAACAACTCTATAATTCAACGTAAAGATCTCAAAAACTTCTCAATATCAGCCCAATTCAAGAACAACATCAAATTCAGGAATACATATCAAGAACATCAAACTTTCAACCTTTTTTAGAACGAATTTCACTGAACTAAACATGTTTGGCGCGTGGGTGAACGAACCCAACACTATGAACGTCTCACATACCTTGTAGGATTAAATACTTCGCAAAATCCATAAACAAATCGCACAATCTTGGCGAATCTTGATCTTTCTTCTCCTTTCTCCTGTTTTCTCTTTTCTCCAAGCCCTAGCTTGAATTTCCATTTGACTAAACTAATCTAATTCTGAATTGACCCTAATTAAACTCCAAGAATCGAAATAAAATAATATGGTATGGAAAAGACCATAATACCCTTCCAAAATTCGGATTGGACTTTCCTTGTTTGAACAACCCAACTTCCAATGGGCATAACTCATTGATACGAACTCAGAATCACACAAACTTGGCGGCGTTGGAAAGTTTATTCCAAGATCTTTCCTAAGATATCTGGGAATACACCTAACTCATCCTGATCTAGGAGTTATGGTCATTTTAAGTTGACCAAAAACTCAACTTTACACACTTGAACAAAATTTCCAAATTTTTAACTTCTTCCTAGTTATTCCAATTTACGAGATGTTACAATCCACTAGCTAATGTCTATGTAAGACAATCATCCTATGGGGCCACATAGGTTTGGGATAATGAGATTGCTACTAGAAACCCCACCTCGACTAACATGAGAGCTTCCATCTCAATATCTTCTCGGTGCTAAGAGTAAATCCCACAAAATACTCATTATCTTACTTGTAAAATCAGTTAAAGGCATGGGTAATCGGAAGTTGCCTTATCATCCATGGAAAGGTATAATTAAGCAACCAAACCAAGCTAGGGACATCAATAGAATAGCTCATTAATCTTGATTCAAAGTTTAGTTAGAAAAACTTTTAACTCTAAGAATCCTTTATATGAGTAAACCTTTCACAATCAACATCAACAACATGAATGCTTTACTCTCAAAGCAAATCATAAATCATTTATTCAATCTCATATATACATGCATATCTTTATAAATTCATCTTTCATGATTCAAAACCCACATTATATCATCATAGCATGGAAAACATAGGTTAAGCATGGGTTCATGAGGATTCATCCTAACAACATGGAATTATATCAGTTCATGCATAATAGTTCATAAAACAATCATACAAATCAACATTGAAAGGAACCCATGACATAGAAGAAAATCCTAACTTCAATTGGCGATTTCAAACTTCAAAATTGAGAAATTTAGGAACTCTATAGAGGAAAGGGCTCGATAGATGAATACTATCATACCTCAATGCCAAAAGCTTGACTTGAATGGTGGAATTAGAGACTTGGCTTGAAACCCTAGATTCTTCTTTCAAACTTCTAGAGAGAGAACTATTAGAGATGAACACTTGTTCTTCTTTTGAGAATTTGAAAGATGATTTCAATTGACAGGCTTTAGGGGTTAAAAAGGTTTATATAGGGTTATAATAGAGGGTAAAATGACATATTATTGGGCTAGAATAATTAGGAAAAGATCCAAAATCCCTCATAAAATAACTACCGACTCTTGCAACATCCCGACCTATAGTCCGTTGGTCAAACCACTGACCGTACTGGTTGATCATCGGTGGATTTTAGAGATCCTAAAATGGGACCTCCCATAGTGGGCCCATGTATAGTCTATGGGTCCACCTACAGGCTGTGCATGCCAGTCGTGGGTCTCACTGTTGACTCTATAATTTCTCTATATCTGGGACTCACCTACAAAACCTACCTATGACTCGTGCGTGGCTTGACTTACCATCCTGTGTAACCGTGGGGAAGTATTGGAATTTGACAAATTTTGAAACCTGGACTTACCCTTCACAGAGCTAACATACGGACCGTGTGTCAGTCCACAGGCCATGGGTGGCTCCGTCGAAACTGGCGCCCGATCCTGAAAAACTACAATCTTTACCTTTTTTGAATCTGCGGTGTGTAACACCCTAGAAATTAGTAGTCCAATCTAGAGCTATGTTTGAGGGTTAGAGTCATGGAGGTGGCCTAGGGCCAATGGCAAAGGGGAAAGAGCCAAGGCTACCCAAGACTTGGCAATGCACTGACCCACGACCACGAGGGCCTTCACAACCAGTGGTGGAAACCACGAGTCGTGGTGCAACTCGCGGAGGTGGAGGCAGTAGCCTCCTTAAGGCTGCCCCAAATTGGCTCCTCCACACGAGCAACTTCATGGATCGTCATGCCTTAGATAGCTCGTGGGAGTGGCCTTGTCCATGACTTAGTGGTTGATGGTTGATGGAGGGTGGCTTAGCCACTGCCTCAAGGCCCACGACAGGGACCACGACTCATGGCATGCTCCACGGCTCGTGGAGCCCATCATGGAGTTGTCTTGGGCTTGTGAGCAAAAGGCACACGTTGCCTAGACACTGCCTCAAGTCCACGAGAGGAACCACAATTCGTGGAGCCCCTCGTGGCACCTGGGCATCTCACTTTAAGTAAGGGGTGTTTTGGGAAATTCTTGGTTTAGGTGTAATTCAAGTGAAGTCATTTTGGGTAAGTTTTGGGTCACTATATAAGTCATTTTAAAGCCAAATTCACCAAAATTAAGTCATATTTCCCAAACCCACAAATATTTCTCAAAGTTCATCTCCTCTCTAAAAATTCCGTCTCTAGAACTTCAAGGAAGAACAAGAAGGAAGAAGGTAGAGCTAGGGTTCAAGAAACAAAGATTTCATACCAATTTCATTGAGATTCATAGATAAGGTATGGTAGTCCTTCATCCATGGAGTCCCTTCAAAACTCAATTTCAAAGATAAAAATTTCCCCCAAAATCTAGGGTTTGACTCCAAGTCATAGGTTCCTTTCAAAAAGGATTCTAATGATTGAATTACTTTATATTATGATTGAATTGATGATTTCTTATGGTTTTTATGTTGAAATCCCCAAGTACCCATGAAATCCGTGATTTCCCCAATTATGATCATGTGATGTGGGTTTGTTGATTATAAAAGAATGTTATGAGATTATGCTTGTAGTATTTGGGTTACTTGAATTATGTTAATAACCATGTCTATTGTAGTGAATAGATGTGTTGATATGATATGAGTTTGACCCTTGAAAGGGAAAATTATGATATTATGCATGATTATGAGATTTATTTATATACTTTACGAACACTTTGAAAGTAAAGTGATTATGATTATGATCATGTTGTGTGTTGTTGAAGGTTTATTCTCATATACACACTTAAGTATGATGATGGTATGATGTGAAAGGTTTTCGTACTATATGATGATTCTAAGGTTGAAAGGCTATTCTCACCTATTGAATCTATGAGCTATCTTATGAGTTCTGTTGGATTGAGTGTCAAGACATTCTTCCATGAATATGAATTTAAGCCAAAACTTAATATGTAATCAGTGGGAAGCAATGCTTAGTACCGATTGGATATTGAATATGAGATGGAGGCTTTTACACTAGTTGAGTCCGACTTCCCAATGAGACCTTCTACACTAGTTGAGTCCAGGTTCCCAATGTATGTATCTCATGAGATGGAGACCTTCTACCTTAGGTTAGTCCGGGTTTCTAGTAGCAATCTCCTTATCCCATAAACTATGTGCCCTCATAGGTATTTAGCTAGTGGATCCACCTAAGCTAAAAGTACAGTTCTACCTTAGGCAAGTAGGAAAAACCTTTTATGGTGTGAGGTAGACACCAGATTCTATGTTAAGCTCACATGGTCTATGTCGGTTAAGGCTTACCCCACTATGACAACATTATGAAAAAGAATATGAATTATGAACTATAGTTACTCAAGAGACTGTACTTAGTATGGGTGAGATTATGGGATCTTATTTATGCATTGCACAAGGACTTGAATCTTCGTCAACGAAGGTGGTTAGAGTTATTGAAGGATTATGACACAAGTGTCCATTATCACCCCAACAAAGCTAATGTGGTAGAGGATGCACTTAGTAGAATGTCCATGGGTAGTGTGGCCCATGTAGAGGATGAAAACAAAGAATTGGTTCATGATGTGTATAGGTTAGTTCGGCTAGGTGTCCAACTAGTGAGTTCCGCTAAGGGTGGTGGCATGGTCCATAATGGTTCCAAATCGTCCTTTCTGATGTATGTGAAGTCTAAACAAGGCTTGATCCTATATTAGTTGAGTTAAAAGAGTCAGTAATTAAGAAGTCCGTTGAGGTTTTCTTCCAAGGGGGAGATGGGGTGCTTAGGTACCAAGGTCGGTTATGTGTTTTGGATGTTGATGGTTTGAGGGAAAAAATTCTAGAGGAAGCTCATAGTTCTCAGTATTCTATTCATTCAGGAGCCACCAAAATGTACCGTGATCTACGAAAAGTCTATTGGTGGAAGGTATGAAGAAAGACATTGCGGGATTTGTGGCCAAATGTCCGAATTGTCAACAAGTTAATGTTAAGCATCAAAGGCTGGGAGGCTTATCCTAAGATATAGGTATTCTCACTTGGAAAAGGAAGAGGTGAACATGTATTTTATTCTGGGTTTGCCTTGCACCCGAAGGCAACATGATTCTATTTGGGTCATTATAGATCGGATGACAAAATCAGCCCACTTTATTCCCGTCAAGGTTTCTTTTTTGGTGAAAGACTATGCCAAGCTATATATAAGAGAGATAGTGAAGTTACATGGGGTTCCTTTATCTATTATTTTGGATCGTGGTACTCAATTTACTTCACACTTTTGGAAGTCATTCCAAAAAGGGCTTGGTACTAAGGTTAAGATTAGTACAACTTTTCATCCCCAAACCGATGGGAGAGCAGAGTGTACCATACAAATATTGGAAGATATGTTAAGGTCATGTGTTATAGACTTCAAGGGTAATTTGGATGACCACTTACCATTAATAGAGTTTGCCTACAATAATAACTATCATTCAAGTATCAGTATGGCTCCCTTTGAAGCCTTTTATGGTAGGAGATGTAGGTCTCCGGTTGGCTTGTTTGAGGTAGGTGAGATTGCTCTTATTGGTCCCGAATTGGTTTATGAATCTATTGAGAAGGTCCGACTCATTAGAGAGAGGTTGATGATGGCTCAAAGTAGACAAAAGGCTTATGCCGATGTAAGAAGAAGGGACATAGAATTTGAGATTGATGATTGAATCTATCTAAAAATCTCATCCATGAAGGGTGTGATGAGATTTGGCTAGAAAGGGAAACTTAGTCCGCGGTATGTAGGCCCATACCAAATTTTGAAACGGGTTGGTAAAGTTGCCTATGAGTTAGATTTGCCATATGAATTGGCTCCGGTACATCCGGTGTTTCATGTCTCCATGCTTAAGAAGTGTATTGGAGATTCGGTATCCATTATCCTCTTAGAAGAGTTGGGGGTTGATGAGAGTCTTTCATATGAAGAGGTTCCGGTAGAGATCCTAGACTAGCAAGTCAAGAGATTGAGAAACAAGGAAATAGCTTCCGTAAAGGTTTTATGGAGAAATCACTTAGTTGAGGGTGCTACTTGGGATTCCGAGGCCGATATGAAGTCCCACTACCCTCATCTCTTTCCTTCTACTCCTATTCAAGCTTGAGATAACTAGTTTCTCTTGAGTTTTTCTGTTTTGGGAGTCATGTGTGCTATATGTGTTTTTCCATGATTTCCTTATGTTATGCATGTTCTTGAGAAATTCATATTTAGTAAGAAAATGAATTTTTATGATTAATTTTACTCATGTTGTTGTGCATTCAGTAAGAGTTGCCTATATGCTTCATGAGATGACTTGTTGAACATGCTTTAGTTGTGCTTTTGAAAATATGTTGCATAAGGGCGCCATGATATTGAGTAGAACATGCTTTTAGTTGGAGAAGGTAGTTCCTCATATGAATGTGAGAAATATTGACTTTAATGCATAACGGGTTGTTAGATGTAGTTCCTACTCCCTTGTGATGCATTGATTATGTTTGAGATTCAGTTGAAGTTTCCTCCTATGAATTGTGAATTATTTTAATGTTGCATGCATGATGGACTGCTAGTCTTGAGTCTTAACTTATGTAAGGTGTCTAGATCATAATTCGAGGACGAATATTCCCAAGGGGGAGATATTGTAACACCCCAAAAATTAGTAGGCCAATCTAGAGCTACATTTGAGGGTTAGAGTCATGGAGGTGGCCTAGGGCCAAGGGCAAAGGGGCAAGGGCCAAGGCAAGGACCAAGGCTGCCCAAGAATTGCTAAGGTATTGCCCCATGACCACGAGGGCCTTCACGGCCAATGGTGTTCACCACCAGTCGTGGTGCCACTCGTGGAGGTGGAGGCAGTAGCGTCCTTAAGGCTACCCTAAATTTCCTCCTCAACACGAGCCACTTCACGGCTTGTGAAGCCTTAGATGGCTCGTGATAGTGGCCTTGGTCATGCCTTAGTGGTTTAGGGTTGATGAAGGGTGGCTTAGCAACTGCCTCAAGGCCCACGAGAGGGTCCACGGCTTGTGGAGCCCCTCGTGAAGGTGACTTGGGCTTGTGAGCTAAAGGCACAAGTTGCCTAGCCACTGCCTCAAGTCCATGAGAGGGACCATGGCTCGTGGAGCCCCTCGTGGAACCTGGGCAGCTCAGTTTAAGTGAGGGGTGTTTTGGGAAATTTCGGTTTAGGTCCAATTAATGTGAAGTCGTTTTGGGTCACTATATAAGTCATTTTAAGCCAAATTCACCCAAATTAAGTCATAATTCCCAAACCCTCAAATATTTCACAAAGTTAATGTCCTCTCCAAAAATTCTCTTTCTAGAACTTCTAGGAAGAAGAAGAAGGAAGAAGGTGGAGCTAGGGTTCAAGAAACAAAGTTGTCACACCAATTGTATTGAGATTCATAGCTAAGGTATGGCAGTCCTTCATCCATGGAGCCCCTTCAAAATTCAATTTCAAAGATAGAAATTTCCCCCAAAAGCTAGGGTTTGACTCCAAGTAGTGGATTTCTTTAAAAAATGATTCTTATAATTGAATTACTTTAGATTATGATTGAATTGACGATTTCCTATGGTTTTTATGTTGAAATCCCCAAGTACCAATGAAATCCCTAATTTCTCCAATTATTATCTTGTGATGTGATGTTGATCATAGAAGAATGTTATGCGATTATGCTTGTAGTAATTGGGCTACTTGAATTATGTTAATATCCATGTCTATTGTAGTGAATTCTAGATGTGTTGATATGATATGAGTTTTGACCCTTGAAAGGGAAAATTATGATATTATGCATGATTATGAGATTTATTTATATGCTTTACGAACACCTTGAGAGTAAAGGAATTATGATTATGATCTTGTTGTGTGTTGTTGAAAGGTTATTCTCATATACACACTGATGTATGATGATGGTATGATGTGAAAGTTTCTCACAATATGATGCTTCTAAGGTTGAAAGGCTATTCTCACCTATTTAATCTATGAGCTATCTTATGAGTTATGCTGGATTGAGTGTCAAGACATTCTTCCATGAGTATTAATTTAAGTCAAGACTTAATATGTAATCTGTGGGAAGTAATGCTTAGCACGGAGTGGATATTGAATATAAGATGGATGCTTTTACACTAGTTGAGTCCAGCTTCCTAATAGGACCTTCTACACTTGTTGAGTCCGGGTTCCCAAAGTATATATCTCATGATATGGAGACCTTCTACCTTAATTGAGTTCGGGTTTCTGGTAGCAATCTCCTTATCCCATAAACTATGTGCCCACATAGGCATTTAACTAGTGGATCCACTTAAGCTAAGAGTATGGTTCTACCTTAGGCAAGTAGGACAACCCCTTTTCGGTGTGGGGTAGACACCGGATTTCATGTTAAGCTCACATGGTCTATGTCAGCTAAGGCTTACCCCACTATGATAATAGTATGAACAAGAATATGAATTATGAACTACAGTTACTCAAGAGGCTTTACTTAGTATGGGTGAGATTATGGGATCTTATTCATGCATTGCACAAGTATTCTTTGAGGGTATTTATGGTATGTTCCTCTTATGATATGATGATCGATGTAATGAATATGCATATGACTTATGTGTTTCCACTATCTTCAAAATGATGTTTTAACTTAGTAAATTGCATGCATTCAAAGAAAATGTCCCTTTTAGCATGTTTTCAAGGTTTTATGCATGGCTATTATACTTAGTGCATTTTTGTAGTAACCCATATTTTTCTACATTTCCCCCAAGTGAAGGGTCTGGTACTCAAGGTGGTCCTCATTGTGGATAAACCTTGGATTTGCTCATTTCTCCTTGCTTGTTGGTGAGTCCTCATGATTTGAGGACGAATGTTTTCACTTAGAAGTTTCATTTCTTGTATTTCCTTTTTGGACTATGTTGTATGTGTTGTGTCCCTATTTGATTCAAGTATTGTAACAGATGGCTATATTTAGACAAGTTTAGACTTCCTCTTTCCTTTATGAAAATTTTGGACTTGAAATGCATTTTATTTTTTTATTGTTCTATGCTTATGTTATGATATGCTAAGGGGCTTGTATGAGACCCCTTCGGGGTTGAATACACCTTGTCACATCTAGGAGGTACCTCTGGGTGGTGACAGGGTGTTACACGTCCCTCTCAAAATTTGTATCCAAGATCATATCTTGCATTCATCAAATCTACACAACTAGACCAAAATGGAAAATTCTAGGAATGAACAAGTATGTTTTCAAGTAGGATCTCACTTGGCATGACACTTAAAACACAATCATTTTACATAGTTCTAAAAATTCTAGAAGCTTGTGTGCGATGTTCATTGCAAGACTCACATAACTACGTTGCTAGCCAATACAAGAATTTCAAAGATCATTCAAAAGTAGAGCAACACTAATTTTGTCTTGAAACATCAAAACAAAAAATATCTCTCATCAAGAGCACTATCCAAGATATCAATGTTGAACAAAATCAATCCTCAAATATCAATAATAAAGTCGCAAGCAACAATAATGAACATCACTACTTCAAAACTCACGAGGCATTTTGAAAGAGAGACAACAATTGAATAAAAACCAACCAAAATCATCAAACCTATACGTCAAAATTCAAAGTACAACTCAAATAACAAAAAAATACCATCAAGAGGGAAATATAGGTATATATGCCCTGAACCCACCAAAAAATATCCAACAGTGTCCTTAATGCGATAAACATATAAGTGATGGAGAAAAATGAGCAAAAAGTCCCCTTGATAGGCTATGCCCATGAAAACTTTGATCTTGGGCCTCAGAGGGAATGCCATCATCTCGTGCATCAATATACATCACATCTGACGTGGAAGGCAACAATGTAGCATCAATTGGGGAATAAGTTCCCGACACAACAAGAGAAGGAATGTTAGAGTCTGAAGGACGCCACTAGAGCCAATCACGGAGGTCTCAAGATGAGATCTCTCATAAGTAGCATCCATAATTGAATTGTCTATATCATGCATCTCTCTAAGGAATCAACACTAACCTGCTCATAATTCCTCATGAACTCCTCATCATCTGTCTAAGTGGCTGAACCATCATCAGCCTCATCCTCAATCTGTGTGGACTCATCACCCACCGACTGCTCAACAACCTTGTATTTCCTTATTCTCTCAACTCATATGGATGTATAAGGGCAGGAATCTCCATAAAGGAACCTCACTCATGTACCACAAATTTATGATACCTAAAATTCTTTAAACATGGAATTTTGCATGTTTAATAAGCATTTTTAGTAGATTTGATACTATCTTTTTGTATGTTTTCAAGAAAGTAGGTTGTGATAGTCCGAGGATGGAAATTTAATAAAGTAGCAGGTTTTTGATGACCTACGAGTCGACTTATGAATTGTAGGATTGATCTGTAGAAGGGGCAGAAGATGTTGGGGTTTGAGTTTTTCTAAGTATTGGAAGATAGAAGTAGACTACCAGCCGTAGTATGGTCTACGAGTCGTATGGCTAGGTCGTAGAAAGATTCAGAGATATTATGTCTTAGTACATTGGACGGTGACTTACTAGGATGGTTTGTACATCAATATACGATTCATAGGTCAGGTCTGTAGAAAGTACAAACAAGGATTTGGAAGAAGCTGCATTTGATGGCTAAGGTCTACTAGCAATAGAGAGACTTGCGACTGTTGAACAACACCGTAGGCGTATCTGTCGAGCCCTAATTTTCCTGTCTTTGATTTCGCAAGTTTGATAAGGAGTATATGTCTATAAGTGGTCTCTCAATTCTCATTTTACTATTAGACAATTTTTATACTTTTTCTTGGGTTTTAAGAATTATTTTGGTGAAAAATTTGTCCAAGTTTATTTCTTGAAACATTAATTTATTACAATCTTTTGTTCGTTAATTCAAGATTCTAGATTTCATCTACTCTAATTTTAAGTTCATGATTTATTTTAACAAACTTATTATGAATTGTTATAACTCAAACATTAGAAGTTACATCCACCACTAGAATTTCGTATTTGGATGACCAATCACTTAGGAGTTATATAACTTATTGTCTTTTCATGTAAAACATCAGACAAGATTACTACTATAAGGTTTACTGCATTAAGAGTTTTGGTGAACACATACACCCTAGTTTTATCTTCAATTGATTTAACATGACATTCAATCATGTACTTGGTTACATGTTATTTAACTGAATCAATATAGCTTTTATGTTACAGAACCTCTCCATTACAAAAATAATCTAATTAAAAGTACTATTAACAATTAGTTATCCCAAGTCTTGACCTCATTCCTCGTGCGATCGACCCTAACCTCTGTACATTCCTTATTTGAACAATGAATGCTTATATTTCTTTAGGGAGGTCTAATTTTGACGTATTAAATTTTGGCGCCACTTCTAGGTATGAAGGCTTTTAGATTAGACCAATTTTTTTAAAAAAGTTTTTGACATGTTTTTTTCGGAGCTTATGCCAAGCACATGAAGTCAAGGAAATCCCCTGACCCCTTTTCATCTAGAACTAAAACAAACTATGCGAAAAATTGCTAACAATGGATGTGGACAGAATCTAGGACTGAAGGATGATCAAATCAGAGTGGGACAAGAGGGAAATCATGGAGCTCAAGTCTCAGGTGTACAAGAGGTACCAGGAAACAACCATAACAACCTGTGATAGTGTAAGGTTTAAAAGTAGCCGATGTGCGATATAATTTTAGGGTTGATCATAATGTGGACGGATCAACGGTGCCATCATCCTACCTCCAATGCGATCCAGACATACGTTTGTGGTTACTACTACTCTGATGCAAATCTTACATCCAGATGGTTTTTTCAAGGCATCCAATTCGAAGACCCATATGATCATCTAAGTAAAGTGATGTGTTCGAGATTTGGACTTATTTAGGGCTTTATTTATATAGATCGGTTTCCTCAAATGCTTGATTTTTGCCATAAACTGATGTTAAATCCTTGATTGTCCGGTACATAGATTGAGGAACAAAGCAAGAACATTAACAGGCCAAAAGGAACAACACAAGCTGAAAAATGGGTGAAAAGAAAGCTTGATGGCCGCCAAAAGAACTCGGCGAATCGCCGAGTGTCTCCTAGACCGCATAAACTTAAAGAACACTGAGCCTCAAATAGGAAAAACTTAGGCGAACAAATGTTTCCTATCGGTGAATCGCCGATTTCATCAGTAAAGGGAGATTATGTCGCCGAACGAACCGAGTGAAACCAAGATGAAATTAAATTGGCGAGCTAAAGGACTGAAGGGCGCATCACAGAAAAAATCGGTGATCCCATTCTGGATCGCCTAAAATTACAGTGTCTGAAGGATGATAATGTGATGAAATAAGGCGATAGACAAGGACGATCGGCGAGTCACTGACTGGTCGGAAAAGCCTGAATTTCCTCACCGATTGACCCTAAAAAGCTATTCCTCAGATAGATATAAATTTATTTTTTTGGAAGAGAGAGGGCATTCAGTTATTTTTGAAAAGAGGAGAGAGAGCAAAAACATTACTGTTGTCAATTTTTAGCCATTTGAGCAAGATTTCAATTGGGTATCGTAAGAGCAGAAATTTTGTTCATCTTAGAACTTTGATTTTCAATACCCAGCTATGGAGCATGTAATAGGTATTGAATTTCTTCCTTTTATGATGATAAGCTAAAACCCCAATCTTGGGGGTTTGACAATGTGACTAATTGAGAAGTTTGGCTTAATGGGTGTTAATTATTATCTATTACAGTGCTAATTTATGTTGAGTCTGATTTATCATTATGGTTCAACTGCTATATTGAATGTTTCTTTCGATATATTTTCGTGCTCTAGGCTTGCTTAAGAAAGAGGTATAAAGACAAATTGATAAGTTGGTAGTCATGGTGAGTGGGTCATGATGGATTTAGCTCGAGAGAGTGAATTCTACGACTCATACTATGTATTCAGCTAGAGAGGGTGGAGGTAGTGAGATTGTGGACTAGTCCTTATGTTTGAAGCGTTGATGTTCAAGAGAACTCAATTCACACGGGGTAATTATTCAAGAGAAAATTATCTCACCTAAAGTCCACTCTACCCATTAATGGTGTTGGTACTCTTTGTTAGCAATTTACACCCATTGGCTGAATTTAGTGATTGGTTTGTCAACCCCCCAAGTTCCTTCTACCTATTTGGTTATTTTAAGTTATTTGTCGAGGTTGTTTTCTGAAATAAGAAACCCTTCTTTTTGACATTGTTGTCAACCTTCAAATTTCATTGATAGTCTCCGAAAATGTTTAATCATTTTAGCTAGAAAATTGTTGTTGTGACTTCATAGTTGAATTCAAAATACGTACCACTCCCTGTGGGATTCGACCCCAACTCATTTAGTTGGGTTTTATAGTGATTTATGATCGTTGACACCTATAATTGGATGAGGTGTGCTTGAAGCGTTAAATCAAAATGGCTCCGCTACCGGGGAGTGGTGTTGTTTAAAATTTTCTTATCGAAGTGTGATTTGTGATTTTGTTGGATGAAGTGGAATCGATTTGATTTGTTCTTGTGTTTGAGTTTGTTGTGTTGAACAAACAAAGAAATAAGTGAGACAGAAAGTAATGGAGGTCAAATGGGCCATCAAGGTGATATTGAAGATCTCAATAGTGTGCATAATCCAGTTCAATTGGGTGGAAGTGGTGCAATCCGGCTTCTGCCAACTGAAGAAAATGATATATTCCATGTCACCAATACAACTCTTCACCTCCTTCGAATGAAGGGACTCTACGGAGGAATGACTCATGAAGACCCACATGAGCTTATGTGGAATTTTATAGATGTTCGTGGACCGTTCTCCTCCAAGAATGTATCACAAGAATCAGTCTGTCTCAGATTATTTCCTTTGTCTCTGACGGGTGAAGCGAGTAAATGGTTGGCTGAGTTACCAATAAATTCTATCACATCATGGGATAAGCTAACTATGGAATTCAATGTGAGGTTCTTTCCCCAATCGAGGATGATGAAACTAAGAGACAACATTCAAGGGTTCAAGCGATTGGAGGGTGAACCGATCCACGAAACATGGCTGAGGTTTAAGAAGCTACTACTTCAATGCCCAACTTATGGACTTTCAAACAATGTGCTGCTACAATACTTCTATCGAAGTCTTGACTCGGTAAATAAAGGAGTAGCTGATCAATTGATTTGAGGTGGAATAATATTGAAATCATTTGAGGTAGCTTCATTTCTTCTTGACGACATGAAGAAAATAAACCAAGCTTGGTACACTCAAGAAGATCAAGTTTCCCCTTTTTGATTTAGAATGACTCAAGAACAACTTGATAAAGAGAGAGAAAGGGATGAGAATATCAAGAAGATGCTATCCCAAATAGAGATGCTACAAACGCAAGTGTTAGAAAATGTGAGCAAACCCAAAGGATCAAGGGGACTATTTAGAGTTGAGGAGGGATTTTCCTCAAGCTATTCAAAGCCGGAGGAGAATCAAGGTTCGAACTTTCACGGATTTGAGGGGGGTTTCAACCCATATTACTTGCAGCGGGGTGGGAATCAAGGTTGGAACTCTCACAAAGAAGAAGCGCGGAGAAGATACTATCAAGAATGGGCTGAGCAAACTGATCCTTGGAAAAGAGAATATGATCATTAAGAGGACCACAAACAATTGAGTGAGATCCCAAAGTCAAAGGGGAGTACAAGTAGTCTCCCAGTGGATGATTTGTTGTCTCGCATCCTTGATAAAGTCGAGGGCTCGGATGAGTTACTAAATGGGATGAAAGCCGACTTCTCGTCATTGAACAATAGAGTGAATTCTCATGCTAACACAATCAAGTTACTTGAAGGTCAGTTGAGACAACTTTCGGCACAATTGGGACCAAAAGCAATGGGGGATGACGACACCACACACATAATAACTTTGGTGGAGGAAGGTGACAGAGATTTGGCTTTGGTTATTCGAAGCGGAAAAGTAGTGGTAGGTTATATGAAAGGCAATGATGAAACTCAAGTTCATGAAGAAGATTAAGGCATTGAGGTAGACAAGATACTCATTCAATAAAGCATTGCTAAAGAGTCACAAAAAGATGTAGAAAAAAGCAATCCATTCTCAAAAGTGGTACAACCTCTCCCCAAAATACCTTCTCAATTTCCCTAACGTCTCAAGAAGAAGAATGAGGATCAAAAGTTCAAGAAGTTCTTATCGGTGTTCAAGACATTAACAATAAATCTCCCTCTAGTAGAGGCATTATTGGAGATGCTGGGTTATGCCAAGTTTATGAAAGAGTTAGTCACAAAGAAAAGAAGCTTGGACTTCGAAACAATTGAAGTTTCTCATAATTGTAGTGCAATTATGACTAATGAGATGATAAAAATGAAAGAAGATCCCGAAGCTTTCACCATCCCTCACACTATCGGTATGCTCCAATTTACCAATGCCCTATGTGATTTAAGAGCAAGCATAAACCTAATGCCATACACAATCTACAAACAACTTGGGTTAGGTGAACCAAAATCCACCACAATGAGACTCTTGATGGAAAACTGATCGATTAAACACTCCGTTAGGATACTATATGACATCTTGGTAAAGGTTGACCGATTCAGCTTTCCGGCTAATTTTGTCATTCTCGATTGCGAGAATAATGCTGAAATCCTCATTATTTTGGGAAGACCATTCTTGGCAATAGGGAGAGCGTTGGTTGATGTTGAAAGTGGAGGAGTGAAGTTCCGAGTGAATGAAGATGAAGTCACCTTTAATGTGTGTAAGTTAATGAAGCATCCAAGCGATATTCATGTGGTCTCGACTATTGATGTAATTGATGAAACGGTGGCTAGTGTGATCCATTTGATGTGTATGAGTGAAGCACCTGAGGCTGTGATTGCAAACTATGATGAGTTTGAAGTCCAAGGTTATGATGAGGTAGTAGCCACCCTTTTGGGTTTGGGAAAATATTAAAAAACTCTATTAAAGGTGGATATTGATCTAAAAAATTGAGAAAGTCCTCCCGCTAAGACATCAACAGAGGAACCACCGAAGCTTGAGTTGAAAGTGCTCCCTTCCCATCTTCGATATGCATTCTTTGGGGCGAATAACACCTTACACGTAATCATTGCAGCTGATTTGCTTGAATGGCAAGTAAAGTTGCTTCTTGAGGTGTTTAGAAGATATATCAAAGCTATAGGTTGGACTATCACTAACATTGTGGACATTCCTCCCGGCATTTGCACTCACAAAATTCAGCTTGATAGCAAATGTAAACTGAGTGTTGAACATCAAAGGAGATTGAACTCACCGATACAAGAGGTAGTAAAAAGGAGATAATAAAGTGGTTGGATGCAGGTGTGATTTACCCGATTGCGGATAGCAAGTGAGTGAGTCTGGTACAATGTGTACCGTAAAAGGGAGGCATCACAGTAGTGCCAAATGAAAAGGGGGAGCTTCTGTCTATGAGACCGGTAACCAGATGGCGAGTATGCATGGATTATAAGAAGTTAAACTCGTGGACCAAAAAAGATCACTTTTCCATGCTTTTCATGGATCATATGCTTGATCTACTTTGAGAAAGAGGATGCTATTGCTTTTTCGATGGGTACTCCGGTTATAATCAAATCTCTATTGCTCTGGAAGACCAAGAGAAAACCACCTTCACCTGCCCATATGGAACTTTTTCTTTCAAACGGATTCCATTCGGGTTGTGTACTGCTCCGACAACGTTTCAACATTACATTCTATCTATTTTCCTTGACATGGTAGAATATTCGATGGAAGTTTTCATGGATGACTTCTCAGTTGTGGGTAATACTTTTGAAGCATGTCTAGCACACTTAGGGTAGGTCCATCAAATATGTGTAGAGACAAATATTGTCCAAAACTTGGGAAAATGCCAATTCATGGTTGGGGAACATATAGCTCTTGGTCACAAAGTGTCACAAAATAGGCTGGAGGTTGATAAAGCAAAGATTGAAGTGCTTGAGAAGTTACCACCACCAATTTTGGTGAAGGGTATTCTTAGTTTCTTTGGGCATGCCGACTTTTATCGAAGGTTCATCAAAGACATGAGCTTCCTCTAAAACCTATTTTGGAAGTTGAGTTATTTGATGTTTGGGGAATAGATTTCAAGGGTCCATTTGTGAGTTCGTTTGGTAATAAGTACATTTTGGTGGCAGTAGATTATGTTTCCAAATGGGTAGAAGCTTTGGCACTACCAAACAATGAAGGGAGAAGTGTTGTTCAATTCCTAAATGATGATGTAAATGATGCTTTCTTGGAGAGATTTTTTCCACCCTCGAAGATAGTTAAACATCGAACCCAGATCCAAAATTTCAAGAGTGATGGAAGTGAGCCTCTACATGAGACGTGGTTGAGGTTCAAGAAGTTGATTTTGTAATGTCTACGGCATGGTTTTCCAAATAATTTTCTGCTACAATACTTCTCTTCTATCCTTGATTAAGTCAATAGAGGTTTACTGATCAGTTAGTCTTATGTTTATATAGGAGACAAGCGTATTATGTGGATGCTTTGTTGATTGACGTTATGACTAAGGTTAACCGAGCATGGCAGAGAGAGGACCAAATGCCTACTCTACAATTGGGCTTAAGCAAAGAACAAGTTGAGAAAGACCATGAAAAAGATGATAACATTGCAAAAATTATGACCCAACTCGATTTGTTGTCTAGACATGTCATGGGAGGTGGAACCAAGTCAGTACATCCAGTTGACACCAATAGTGGGAAGTGCTTGGAGGATGCAAATTTGAGGCATTATAAAATGAGGAAGTTTAATACTTGGGAAATCGAGTAGGGGAGGGGGAGTTCTCACACAAATTATCAAGGAAAAAGTGGGAACCAAGGTTGGAACAAAGATAGAGATGGTGGTTGGAAAGATTGGTGAGGTGGAAACTGAAGAGATAGGGAGATGGAAAAACATAGGTATGTGTCTCCCAAGAATATCCACACCCAAAAAAACTAGTTGGGTCTGAAGGAAGCCGAACCGAAGACATGCTTGCAACGATATACAACAAGATTGAAGGGTCCGATAAAGTGTTGAAGTAGTCGAAAAATGACTTCTCCACTTTATCCCAAGTAGTGACTTCACAGTTAGTTTCTATTATGCAACTGGAGACCCAACGGGCCAAATAGCCAATCATCTCAACCTAAGGCAAAAGAGAACATTGCCTAGTGATACCATCCCACACCACAAGAATGACTGCTGAGAATGGGAACTATGTCATGCCACGATGTTCAATAAGGCTCTTCTTTGGAACCAACCTAAGTCTTCAATTTTGTTTTTATTGCTTTTGAATAACGTACATTGTGAGTGCATGCGTAGAAGAGGTCTAAAGATTGAAAGGTGAAGAACAGGTGATCGATGCCAAAACCCAAACGATGATATGCCGAAAGAATTGTGTGGACTCATCCTTGTCCACCTTTTGAGTTTCAATAGATGGAACATTGTACAGTCAAAATTGGATATCAGATCTCCAAAAGGCGATTCATTAAAGTGTACTAGGTGGACTCTAATGGGTCCACTGAATTAGCCTTTAGGTTTTGTATTTGTTTAGGTCTATTTGTTGAACTTAAGCTCCAAATGGAAATTAGCTAAACACATTCGAAGACGTCAGTCGAGATCGCCGAACGATACTGTTATAAAACGAATTGGGGTTTTTTTAAATTCAAAAATAAGAACCTGCAATATTTTAAAGCCTTTTCAAATCATTTATCTTACTTTGCCTACTTTGAGAGATTGTGAGTCCTTGTTGAGTGTTTTCAAAGTTCGAGGAGTGCTTTTTTAGGATTTCTTGTCAACACAATCTTGATCCCTCATTTTTCTCAACTCTTGCTTCTATTAAGGTTGGTTTCCTAATCTTTGTTGTGATTTTTGAGTTTAAATTTCATGTGGGGTATGGGCGTCAACCCATTAAATGTTATTGTGTGCTTGATTTCGATGGGTAGTATTGTAATTTGTGATTTGAAATGTGCCTTCAAATTTTATGATTGTGTATCCCTGTCAAATGTGAATCAGGTTGTGTTGGTTGAAATATGAAATTGAAATAATAATTCTGTTAGGTCTGAGTCCAATTTGTTGTGGGTGAAGTCTGATTAGCCCAGTGTTGAACCAATTTCATGATCATGCGAAATAATAGACATGGTGATTAATTTCTTAAGGCCAAATCATCAATTAGTGCAATACTTAGCAATATTAGGGGGAAATATCAGTACCCATGGGTAGATAAGATTATAGGTGGACTGTAATGATTGGGGAACTTATATTTGTTGTGTATGTTGGATTAGCTGTAAAAATTAGGCACTGGGCTGAATACTTCCTGTTTGTCGAACATGACTTAGCTCGCCAACGAGGATAGGCGAATCACCTAGTAAGCCATATTTAGCCTTATGTAGCATATATATGACCGAGGTATTTTCCCATTTAACGGGCTTGTCTTAGTCTGATGAACCCATTTGGCGAATCGCTGAATGGGAGAGGATATGGCCCTTGATGCCTGTGTTTTTCAATTTCACACTGTCATTTTCCACGGAGTTGTCTTAGCCCGACAATACCAACTTGACGAATCACCGAGTTGGCAATAACTTCACCTTTTGTGCCTGTACCTTGAGAGAATTGCTACTATCCAATTCACTGAGCTCATTAGAGCTCGCCCATCCTATTTGGTGATCCGTCTTCCCCTTAGGAGAGTCTCATAAATGTTTTTGAAATGTGATTTAATATGTGTATGATTTCAACTAACTTTCAAAACTCCTAAGTTTGAATTCTTGTTTTGAAGGAAATGGCACGAACCAAGGGCAAGCAAGTGGTTTCATTTCACAGTAAGTCGAACAGAGAGTCTTCTCCTCATACTCATTCTCTAAAGAGACACAAAGACATATCTATTAATGAGTCTTCGGAGGCTCCCCTTCGTTACAAAATTACCACCCCACAATCATCTACCCAAGAGAGGGTACTACCTAATAAGAGGCCAATGAGAAAGACGATTGATATTAGGTTTAAATGGGTGCAACACTCCTCTGCACAAGCCTCAGCTTCTAGAATCCTTTATGTTATCGCTCAATCATACCTAAATAGGATCAAAGTTACTGGAGAGAGGACAATTTTTAATCAGAGATGAATCTGCATAGACGGGGTCATGAGAAACTACCCAGCTATCTTGTAAACTATACAATTTCACAAAGACAAGGAAACCTTACATACCTTCTTGGGTGAGGGAGTTTTACAATGCCTATGCCTAGGCCTTCCAAAAGAAGCGAAAGGTCACGGTTTGGAATCCAGTTGAAGAAGTGGAGGTGCGAGGCAAGAAAGTCTGATGTGACGCTGAAGCCATTAACACTGCACTGAAGATACCAAAATTTGAGTCAGATTTGTACTAACTTTGGATGTGTCATGACTTGGACTCTCTGAAAAGGTGGTTGGCTCGTTGATGCCAAACCGATGGAGGAACCTTGACAGAAAAACCTTCTCCGAAAGTGAGGATGCCCATGTCCACTTGACTTAGAATGAGAAAAGTCACCATCACCGGTCCCATCCCATTTGGACTCTTTTGCCCTTTCATTGAGATTTTCCTCTTCAATGTATTGTGCATGTTTCATTAAATGAGAATTATCCATTTCCTTGATCAATACGGTGATACAACATTAGTTGACAACCATGTCATACACACTTGACAAAAACTTACTCATCCTTGTCCTAGAATTGACAACCATAGTTGGAGCATACACAACTAATTGTATAAACTTCAAAGCATACTCCTTCGCACTCATATTGCCTTGACTAAGATTAATGAATTTAAGAAATTTTGCTTCTCTCATTTCAAGTTATAAGAAACGATCAATAAAATATCCCTTGAATTTCTCTCAATAAAGAGCATTGTTAACTCTCAAATCACTGCTAAAATCTTATTAAAAGAGTGAGTTGTTGTCATCAATAAAACATCCAACTAAAATTCAAGGTCGTCCCACAAGGAATGGTATGCAGCTAAGAATTAATTGGAGAATCAACAAGAAATTCATTCCAATGAACTTGAAATAGCAAATAGGTGCAGAAGTCCACCAATTTTAACAACACTGATTCAGATACCCAATTAACAATGTTGAAATAATCAACGATTCACGATACTAATTGACTCTAGGGGTATGGATATCGAATGTTGATTTCACTTGGGGTATTTTAGAATTACTCATTACAACTAGTTAGTCACTAAAAGCTAGGTCATCATCATTGATGCTAATCTTGTTTCGACCTCAAAGAATCCTTGCATAGAATCTCCTTTCGGTCTCATCTACATGTCATTCAAAACAACACAAAACTTTAGATCTCTAATCAAGTATTCTAAACTACAACAATTGAACAGATTACCCACTTATATTGATCTCTTTCGAGCACCCTCACAATATCGAAACTACAATTATGTTGGCCACCATAATTAATAAATTAATCACTCAAAAATCAGTCAAACCTATGGTTAACAATCGTTAAATAGAGAAATTAACAAACCCACTAAATTAAATTAACACCCAAACTCATAATCACACCCCAAGAGTTTAGGGTTTTAGCCACACATTGTAAAGTGTAAATAGATTATACCTATTAAGACAATAGCCATGGGTAGTAGGAAATTGAGTGTTTAATAGTAAACCTACTTCAAATTCAACCTCAACGTTTCAAATTCAAGTTCACAAAATTGAAAGCTTCAATAATAAAAGTGTTCTCCCTCAATAAAAAATGTTTTTCTCTCTAGAATGTTCAGACTCTTTCTCTCTATTTTTCCACACACTCTTTTTCTCCTCTGGACTATTTATAGTGTCCCAAATTTTTCCCAAGTATTAGCTCTGTGTTTCCTTCGGTGACATTAGTTCAATTCACCAACCGCATTCGACGAATCGCCCATCTTTCTGCAGTTTGCTTTTTTCTTGCTTCATGCTTCACGTGTTTGAGTATCATTAGGTGATCCCTTTTTAGTTTTCTTTTGTAACATTGGTGAATCATTGACGAATACTTAGTATTTCCTGTTGAACCATCATTTTATCTTCCACCAATGTCAGATTTGAGGACATCTATTCACTTCCCCTTATGTCTTTCGGTGGATCGCCCTTCTTGTCTCACTTTGTTGATTGACCTTGAGGGTTCACTCAGCACACTATGAACTTGGGCTGTCTCAGGTTTATTTTGCGATTCTCCCTTTTCGTTAGGCGATCAAAAATATGTAGTTCACACTTTCTTTTGTGTATTTTTGGGCATTCTTTCAAACATCAACCCTTGCCTTGTCCAATTTCCTTCGTAGCTTCAAATCATCAATATTATATCATAATAGGACAAAATTAGGCATTGAAGACACTAATTATTGAGCTAAATGAACCTTAAATGAGTGCAAATCTACCATTCATTAAAACCCTCATACTTGTCCTCAAGTAAATCAAGAACAAAAAAATTAATAAGGGTGCCTGAAATAGTACTCAATCAGAGCTAGCATGAAAGTGTGATTGCAAGACTACTCTCAATAACATATTACTCTAAATCAGGATTAAAAAGCTTAAAATGATGACTAGTCAATCTCACCACAAGCTCATGCTCACATTAGCTTCTTGTCTAATGCAAGAACATGTTTCAACAAATGCATTCAAGTGCTCTCAAATCAAGAACAATTCCATGCTCTCAGAAAGAAAATTCAATGAAGGAGTAAGGAATCAATTCAACTCTCACTCTTTCAAAAGAGAAATACATGCAAGCCTTGTCCCATAGGTTTTCTCATATTTTCCAACCATCTCATAACCTTGATCATGCATGATCTCAAGAGTTTTGTAGGCTTGAAATGGGGCTAAGGGCTTAGGTATGTTCTATTTGGATGGGTGACCTTACCTTTTAAAAGCATTGTTACAATCATCATCACCTCTTCTTAAGTACTTTTCCTTCTTTTTCATTTGAGAACTCAAACATTGACTTGCCACTCAATTTATTTATAATACCCTTTTATTTCATTCACTTCTTTTTTTCATTAATTTTTCCAATGCATTTCCATTACAATGACTTTTTTTATAAGGAAGGGTTCCTTTCTTTTTGTAACACTTTCAAAGTTGAGTCTCATTTCATCTTTCTTTGCCCTTCACTTTGATTTTATTGTTCCTCTTGTTTTCACACTCCTAACTTAGGATATTTCCTAAGTTGGTTATCCAAACATCACAATTCTTCAAAATGGATTTTCTGTGGGAAGGTAGGGACAATTTGGTTCAAGAGGTTTTCTTTTGGTTGCCAACATAAAGGTTAGGCTCAGATGGTGCCAAAATGGATTCACACCATCACAAAGTAGTCACAAGGGATTATTGACAATTTAGTTCCCTCTTTAAATTTAAACCCAAGATCATGTCTCACATTCACCAAGATTAAAACTATTGTATTAACAAGACAAATTCAAGAACTCGACATGCATGGTTTCAAGTAAGACCTCACCACACATGGCACTTCAAAATGCATTCACTTAGCACATCCCAAAATGATCAAAAGTGTGCGTGTGATGTTCATTTCAAGGCTCACATTACAACACAACTAGTCAAAAAAAGTTTCAAAGAGATCGCTCAAAGGTATACCCACATCAATGTCATTCTCCTAACCCCATCACTGTACAACGTGCTCATCATGGGTATTACTCAAGACATTGATATTGGACACAATTGATCCTCAAATTGTTATCAATGAAAATATCAAACATTTCATCATTTTAAACTCATGGGGGGTTCAAAACCAGGAGATAACGATATAGAAACAAGTTAACCAAAAGAGAACTATAGCATAAACAAAATTTAAGTACTAGAATTCTTCAAAACTCAAAGTAACAAAATAAAATCAAAGAGGTAATATTAACTCATTTGCAATGTGCCTTACCCCACCAATCAGGAAAGAGCAGTATCCTCAGTGCACAGAATTATCATAAAGAGATTAGTATAAATGCATTTCCTAAGTAATTACTAGAATTAACATACGCCGATTTATTCAGTGAATCGCCAAGTAAAATCAGATCTCCTATAAGGTATGTAGCTTAGGACAATATGTCCTTCACTTCGGCAAGCTACATCGTGATCGCCCAATGAACATGGGAAAATCTTCGTTCCTTCCACGAATTTCATCGAATTACATTATGTCTCCAATTTTGTGTGCCTGACTAGGTGGACTGCAGTGAGCTCACCCAATGACTTTGGTGCATCACCTAGTAGGTGATAAGCATCGCCAAAATACACAGTAAGCACCTGAAGTTGAGCCTCCCATTGGGTGGACTCATTTTAGCTTTACCTAATGTATTTGGCACATCGTCGAATTGCATTAACCATCACCTTTTTTACATAATACCTACACATATTGAAACCCACGTTATTGAAAATAACTAACATATGGGTTGTCTCCCATGAAGAGCCTAATTTAAGGTCTCCGCACAACATGGATATATTCTTCACACATTATCCAAATACACAACTTCAACAACCCGAATATCCTGACTTTCTCCAAAGTATACCTTCAACCTATGCCATGGACTGTGAATCTACCCCTCCCCCCTTTGCATCTTTAATTTCAATTGCTTGATTACCATATACTTATGTGATAGTTTGTGGACTAGTCCACATTGATTTTAGCTTACTAGTAAGAGTTTCAACCTTGAACTGAAGAGTAGGATCTACTCCCTTATGGATAACTCATTAGAAAAAATCTTAGCATCATGACATTATTTATCCTTTTCCTAATATAGGTAGGAGCATTCGTAGGCTTGCAAACAAATAATAAAACTCAAGGATTTGGTGCACACGGTATTTAGAGGCTACATCCCAATTCTAATTTATCTTCTTCAAGGCCCATAATGCTTTGTGTTCTAATTTAACTAGATGATGACAAGCTTTCCCAAAAACTAACTTGTAGGGAGACATCGCAATGGGAGATTTTAATATTGTATGGTAAGCCCATAGTGCATCATCAAGCTTGATACACCGATCAATATGATGGACATTCAGAGGTTTAGCCAAGATGCTCTTTATCTCTAGATTAGACACCTCAGTTTGTCCGCTCAAATCGGGATGGTATGGTGTTGCAACCTTGTGCTTGACCCCATATTTTCATAAGAGGGCTGCAAGCTGACATTTTAAGAAATGTCATCCATAATAACTTATAATGGCCAGTGGGGTACCCTGCCTTGTGAAAATATTCTTTTTGAGAAACTTTGTGACACTTTGTGCTTCATTGTTTGGTACTGTCATTGCTTCAACCCACCTGGAGACATAGTAAACAACTACAAGGATGTACTTGTTCCTAAAATATCTAAGAAAAAGACTCATGAAATAAATCCCCCAAACTTCAAACAATGCAATTTGAAGGATTTGAGAAAGTGGTAGTTCATGTCTCCTAGATATAGTCCCTTGTAATTGACATTGGACACAACACGTATATAATGCATGAGCATCCCTAAACTCCGTAGGCTAATAATAGCCACTTCAAAAAACTTTGGAGGCTGTATGAATGCCCGCATGATGACCACCTGCTGGCGAGGCCTAACATGCTACGAGGATCTCATTCACTTCCTCTTCCAGCCCACAATGACAAATGATATTATCAGTACATTCTCTAAAAAAGAGGAGTTTTTCCCATATGTACTTCTTAATATCAAATAGAAATATCCTCTTTTGATGGCTAGTTAAATAATCGGGTGTGTCACAACCATGGGGTACCCCCTAGATGTAACAGGGCGTACAAGACCCCGAGAGGCCTCATACAAGCCACTTATCTTTCATAGTAAAGATAATAGAAATCGATAAGATTTAAAACATTATTTCAATATAAGAATTTTTTTAAAAGCAAAGCGGAAGTCTAAACACTTGTCTAAAAAACCATCTAATACAATATAATCTTGGGACGTAGCCCATACATCAATGTTCAAAACTAAAAATAATAAGAAAAGTATTGGCTAAATCCTCGGATGAATGATAACTCACCAATCTCCAACTATTCTTCTACTATGGATCCTAGCCATGGGGGTGAAAATCGGGAGCGCAAGACCCTACATTTGGATAAGAAATGTAGGCATGAGTATGTGTTAGTACAAGGATGTACTAAATATGATAGCATGTATAAACATAATATAAGTGGTAAACAACATAAGTCATAAAGCATAATCGATGCACATAATAGATTATCTCAATATATAGGGAGTACTTCTTGAAGTATCCTTAATACATCCTTAGTCAAGACATGTGTAACCGCATCTAGCCTAACTGATCATGGAATGCAAACTCAAGCAGCAATCCAAGCTCATAATTTATCATAATATATCATAGCTTATCCTTTAAGGACATGGGGAATCGCCTCTTGTCTTCTTATAAAGGATCATGGGTAATCACCTCTTGTCCTTTCACTTTTGGATCATGGGTAATCACCTCTAGTCTTATTCTAAGGAATATGAGTAATCACCTATTATCCTTCCCATTTAGTGGTCAAGGGTACCCGCCGTTAGCCCTCATCATTCATAGTTCCTTAACTTAGATTCACTTAAGGTGAGAAGTTCTTTCAACCTAGAATCATTCAATGTGAGAAAGCCTTTTACATTCATACACAAGAAATCATGTGGGAAAATCCCTTCCACAACAATCACATCAATAATCAACAATTAATAACATCTATCCCTCATCATTCATAGTTCCTTAACTTAGATGCACTTAAGGTGAGAAGTTCTTTCAACCTAGACTCTTTCAATGTGAGAAAGCCTTTTACATTCATACACAAGAAATCATGTGGGAAAATCCCTTCCACAACAATCACATCAATAATCAACAATTAATAACATTTATCCCTCATCATTCATCGTTCCTTAACTTAGATTCACTTAAGGTGAGAAGTTCTTTCAACCTAGAATCATTCAATATGAGAAAGCCTTTTACATTCATACAGATTCAATCTCAAAGCAATTCACATCATACCTTATTTATCCTATAAGAATACACATAAATCCATAATTTCTCATCACGTAGAGAAAAACCCATTTTTCATCAATTTCTCCTTAGAAACATGGGTTAAGCATGGGTACATGTAATTTCATCATAAAAGCATGGAATCTTCTCAATTTATTCATAATAAATCATATTTTAATCAATTTAATCAACATTCATAAAGACCCATAACTTAGACGAAAACTCTAACAGAAATTGGGGGAATTTCTACTTTTCAATTTTGGAGAACTTGGGGGCTCCATGGATCCAAGGGTTCCATGGATGAAAAGCTATCATACCTTGCTATCAAAGCCCAAAAGCAATTGAAGAATAAAGGCTTGAACTTGTCCTTAGCTTGAATCTTCTTCTTCAAAATTCTAGAGAGAGAACTATCCTTGGAAGAGAAAAACTCAATTTCTTTTGGTGAATTTGAAGAGAATGAAGTGAATGAATTAATTTGGGGTTAAATTCACTTATATAGGGGTCCTAGGCATGGGAAAAACAACATAGTATTATTTTAAAGAAACTTGGAAAAGACCCAAAAACCCCTGAACTTACTGCTGACGAAGCCCCCACATGGTGCTCTTTACGAGACATCAAGGACCACACGGGTTATGGTGGCAGCCGTGGTCCTTGACCAGTGGACTGGAAAACCGTCCCAAAAATTCTTCTTGCCTCACGACCCACTCCATTAGTCGTCTAGTGGTTCATGTGGAGGGCCAGCCCTATGGTGGCTAGTGCCTTCCCCTTCACAGGCTTCACTACATGCCGTGGTGCTCACCATGAGCCATCTAGGTGCTCGTGGGAGGGGAGCCCTCTTTGGCCAAAGACTGTGAGCCTCCACGAGCCACACCACGCCTCGTGGTGCCCTTCCCAGGTTGTCTAGACCTTCATGAAGGGTCCCCACGCTGTGTCTTTGGCTTGTGACCTATCACTTTGTCTCTTACTTAGCCTACTAGATTCCGGGGTGTTACATTATCTCCCCCTTGGGAACATTCATCGTCAAATGGAATTCTAGACATCAAACAGACACAAGAATTCTATCGTATCAGCCCATCATGCATGAAATCACATAAATGCACATATCTGAGGAGGAAATATCAACTCCAAACTAAAACATGTTCAAAGTAACATCTCATGAAGTCTATATGCAATTTATACTCAATGCACAATAACATGAGGAAAATCAATTATGTAAACTCATTTTCTTTAAAAATTCAAGGTTTTCATGAACATGCATAAAATGAGGAATCATGAGAATATCTAAAACACATGACACCAAAACAAAAAGTAAACTATGAGGAACTCGTTACCTCAAGCTAAAGTGGGGGTAGAAGCAAAAAAATGAGGATATCGGGACATCATATCGGCCTCGGCCTCCCAAGTAGCACCCTCAACTAACTGATTCCTCCAAAGAACCTTTATGGAAGCAACTTCTTTATTTCTAAACTTCTTTACTTGCCGGTCTAAAATCTCAACCGGAACTTCTTCATAAGAAAGATTCTAATCAACTCCCAAACCTTTTAAGGGAACTATAGATATCGGATCACCAACATAATTCTTCAACATAGAGACATGGAAAACCAGATGCATCAATTCCAATTCATTAGGCAATTCAAGTTCATAAGCAATCTTACCAACACACCTCAAAATCTGATATGGGCCTACATAACGGGGACTAAGATTCACTTTCTTACCAAACCTCATTACAACTTTCACAGGTGAGATTTTCAAATAGACCCAATCGCTAACTTTAAACTCAATATCTCTTCTACTAACAATGACATATGACTTTAGTCGACTTTGAGCCATTTTCAACCTTTCTCTAATAAGTCAAAATTTCTCAATAGCCTCATGTACCAACTCGGGACCTATTAGGGAAACTTTACCCACCTCAAACAAACCTACATGAGACCTAAACCTCCTACTATACAAGGCCTCAAATGGAGCCATAACAATACTCTAGTGATATCCATTGCTATATGCAAATTTAATCAAATAAAAATGATCATCAATATTACCCTTGAAATCAATCACACAAGTTCTCAACATATCTTCCAAAGTTTGGATAGTACGCTCTACTTGCCAATCGATTTGTGGATGAAAATACGTACTAAGTTTAACCCAAGTACCAAGACCCTTTTGAAATGATCTCCAAAATTGAGAAGTGAATTGAGTACCTCGATTGGAGATAATGGATAAAGGCACTCGATGCAACTTTACTATTTCCCTCAAATACAACTTGGCATAGTCCTTCGTCGAATAAGACACCTTAACGAGAATAAAATGAGCTGATTTGGTCATTAGATCTACTATAAACCAAATGGAGTCATGTTGTCTTCCGGTGCGAGGCAAACCAACAATGAAGTTCATATTCAACTCTTCCCACTTCCAAGTAGGAATGGTAATGTCTTGGGATAAACCTCCCAGTTTCTAATGCTCAACTTTCACTTGTTGACAATTAGGACACTTAGCCACAAACTTTGCGATATCCTTCTTCATCCCATTCCACCAATAGATCTCCCTGAAATCACGGAATCTTGGTGGCTCCCAGATGAATGGAATACTGAGAACTATGGGCTTCTGACAAGATATGTTCCCTTAAGTCATCAAACTTGGGAACACACAAACAACCTTTGTATCTAATTACACTATCTCCCCCCTTGGCAGAAAGCCTCTACGGACTTTATAAGAACCACCTCTATCAATTCAACCAAGGTCGGATCAAGACCTTACTTATCTTTCACATCCGCCACAAAAGTCGACGATGAACCATTTTGGACCATAACACCACCTTTGGTGGAGACCAATAACTGAACACCAAATCGGGCAAATCTATGAACATCTCGAACCAACTCTTTCTTATCTTCTTCAATATGAGCAAAACTACCCATATATAATCTACTAAGCATCCGCCACAACATTCACATTACCAGGGTGATAGAGAACACTAATATTGTAATCTTTCAATAGCTCAAGCCATATTCTTTGGCAAAAATTTTAGATACTTCTAATTAAAAATATATTGCAAACTCTTATGATCGGTAAAACATCGACATGAACACCATACAAATAGTGCCTCAAAGTTTTAAAGGCAAACACAACCGCCGCTAGTTCAAGGTCATGGGTAGGATAATTCATTTCATGAACTTTAAGTTGCCTTGAAGCATTGGCAATAACCTTCCCATTTTGCATAAGTACACATCCTAACCAAATTCTTGAGGCATCACAATAACAAAAAAATCATTAGTCCCTTATGGAAAAGTCAACACTGGAGCGGAAGTAAGTCTTTCCTTTAATTCCTGAAAACTATTCTCACATGCTTCAGACCATATAAACTTAGCCTTCTTCTGAGTCAATGATGTTAATGGAGAGACAATAAAAGAAAACCCCTCAACAAACCTTCTGTAATAACTTGCCAAACCAAAGAAACTTCTTTTAACCAAAGGGGATAAAGGTCTTGGCCAACTATTGACCGCATCAGTCTTCTTAGGATCTACCTAAATACCCTTACTTGAAACAATATTGACATGAAAAGCCACAAAACATAGCCAAAACTCACATTTTCTAAACTTTGCAAAGAGTTGTTGGTTCTTTAGAATTTGCAACACAATCCTCATATGATTGATGTGATAATTATCACTTCTCAAATACATCAATATATCATCAATGAACACAATCACGAACATATCAAGATATTGTCTAAACATCCTATTAATCAATTCCATAAAGACGGCTGGAGAACCAGCCAAACCAAAAGATATTACCAAAAACTCAAAACGACCATACCGGGTTCTTTAAGCTGTTTTAGGAATATCTTTTTCCTTCACCCTCAATTAGTGATTACCCGACCTAATGTCAATCTTTGATAAGTAACTTGTTGTTTGAAGTTGGTCAAATAAATAATCTATCCTTGGGAGAGCATACATTCTTAATGGTTACTTTGTTCAATTGTTGGTAGCCAATACACATACGAAGTGAACCATCCTTCTTTTTAACAAACAAAATTGGAGCACCCCAGGGAGAGATACTCGGTCAGATGAAACCCTTTGTCCAACAAATATTTCAATTACTCCTTTAATTCCTTAAGTTCTATCGGAGCCATTCGGTAAGGAGGAATAGAGATAGACTGCGTGTCTCGGAGAAGGTCAATACTGAAGTCTATTTCCCTTTCTAGAGGGATACTAGGTAGATCATCTAGGAAGAATTCTAGAAACTCATTAACAATGGGAACCGACTCAAGAGTAGAGGTTTCAGAATCCATATCCCTCACCCTAACTAGATGGTACATGCAACTCTTAGAGATCATCTTCCTAGCTTTGAGATAGGAAACAAACTGAACCTTAAGCATATAATTTCCCCCCTTCCACTCTAGGATAGGCTCATTCGGAAACTGAAACATGACTACATAGGTTCTACAGTCAATAGAAGCATAACAAGAGTTCAATTAATCCATATGAAGGATAACATCGAAATCTAGCATATCAAGTTCTACCAAATAAACAAGAGTAACTCTATGGGACAAGGACACAAGACACTTTTTATAGACCCTCTTAGCCACTATAGAATAACCAATAGGACTAGAGACAAAAGAGGGATCAAACAACAAATCTGGAAGCACATCAAACCTCATAGCCATAGATGGCATCACAAAAGACAAGATAGCACCCAGATAAAGTAAAGCATAAACATCAAATTGAAATACTTTCAACATACCGCTAACCATATCGGGAGAACTGTCGTGTTCACCGTGAGTATGAAGTACATAAAATTGGTTTTGCTTAGGAGCATTTGAAACAAAACCACTAGGACCAGATGAAGGATTAGGTTGAGACCTTTGACGATTATCTCCTTTATTCTTAGCAACTGAAGGACAATCTGTTATCTTGTGGTCCATCTTACCGCAACCAAAATAAGCATTGGAACCTGCTAGACACCTGCCCTCGTGCTTTCTTCCACACTTACTACAAGTAGGCAATAAATACCCACTAAAATTTCCTCATTGAGGTTTAGGGTTAGACACCCTATCTTTGTTGAACCTAGAAGGAGCATTTGAGGAACCTTGACCGGAAAACCATTGTCGAAACTTAGGACGACTATATCCATCAGACCTTGTATGAGAGAAATTACCATCACCAGTTTTAGCCATATTTGTCTCCGTAGAATTTTCCTTAAGATTCTCCTCTTTGATCTGATGAGTATGAACCATGAGACGAGAAATTTCCATGTCATTTATGAGTATGGTGGTACGACATTCTTTAACCACCATTTTGAACACACTCGAAACAAACTTACTCATTTTTTCCCGAGGATCAGCAACCATTGTGAGATCATATCGACACAATTGTGTGAACTTCAAAGCATACTCCTTCACACTCATACTCCCTTGACGAAGGTTGATGAACTCAAGCACCTTTGCCTTTCTCATCTCAAGGGGGAAAAACTATCAAGGAAAGAGCCTTTGAAGTTTTCCTAACCAAGAGGACCAACATCTTCCGGTCTCCCTTCTTTCCATTGGTTAATCCATATTTGAGAAACACCTTTAGGTTCATAAGAGGCCAGCTCCACCTTTTTCACCGACGTCACTCCCATAATCATCAACACCTTGCAAACCTTGTCAATGAACTCTTGAGGATCTTCGTCAACCTTAGAACCATGAAACTCTGAGTATTCATTCTAGTAAAGTCCCTCACTCTAGATGTTGCCGTACCCATATTTGGGTTCACGGAGACCACAACCTCCCTATTGGCTTGGGCCAATACTTGAAAAAAAAACCTAAACTGCGCATTAGTCAGTTGCTCGGCCAAAGGGTCTACCAAATCTTGAGAATCTTAAGGGGCTTGAGGAGGAGCTTCTTGTTCGACATTCTCCCTTACATTCCTTATAGCATAGCTCTTCGAGTAGCCATATCCTATAGAGCATCAGATAAGGATTAGGAGAGAGACCTTATTGAGTTAAACTCTATCACATGACATTAGAGTAGTGAAAGAAGTGGAGTTTCCTTAAAATCTTGTAGCTTCTCAATCATAAATGTGGCGTCTTCACACTGATGAACAAATTACTACTCGACGTGGCTTATGAGACATCCTAGGACCTTTCTAAACCTTGTGCTCTAATACAAAGTTTGTGACAACCCAGGGGTACCCCCTAGATGTAACTTGGAGTACAAGACCTCGAGAGGCCTCATACAAGCCACTTTAATTTCATAGTCAAGATAAAAGAAATAGATAAGATTTACAACTTTATTTCAATAAAATAAAAATTTTAAAATCAAAGCGGAAGTCTAAACACTTGTCTCAAAAACCACTTAATAAAATAGAATATCAGGACGTATCCCGTACATCAATGCTCAAAACTTAAAATGAAAAGATCATATCAAAAGTTGTGGTCAAATTCTCGAATGAATGAAACCTTACCAATCTCCAAATTTTCTTCTACTATGGATCCTAGCCACGGGGGTGA
>JAJOOO010001487.1:0-36444 GCA_029582685.1 Solanum piurae | reverse complement strand
AATAACATACTAGATTCTCATCCTTCAATCATCATTCAACACAAGCTAGGGTTTAGAATTGAGAAAGAAAAGGGAAATCATGGGTCTTGTGGGGAATTGTTCAAAAACCATAAGTATTACATGAATTCATCCACAAACATTGATAAATAATCATAAATAACCATTATAGATCAATGGAATCGATTTTAGAAAGAGACCCACGAATTTGATTGAAAACCTAGAAATTGGGGATCTTTGAAAACTTAGTTGAAAGGGCTTCTTGGTGATAGCTAACCAAGAATAAAGGACTCACATACCTTAATGAAACTTTTCCATGAATTTGGGTCGAAAACCTTGGAGCTTGAACCCTAATCTTGGAGCTTGAATGTTCTTCAATGGAGGAACTTTGTAGAGAGAGAAATATTGGAGAAGAGATGAACTTTTTATTTTGAAGTGGGTGTTTTTTTGAAAGTCGTTAATTTTGGGGATATTTTAATATAAAATCCCTTATATAGTTATTTAAAAATAATATAAATATACCCACTTTCTAATTTAACATAAAAATAATATTTACGAAAATTCCCCTGCACATATGGACTTAGCCAAAAAAACTACGAAAATGTTTAAGGAAGCATTTAAGGTCCTTGAAGTAGTCCACTAGCCTTGGACCCTCCCTTGGACTTTGCCTTTGTCTTTTTAAAGCTAAGGCATATCCAGGGGAGTATTCAAAAGGCCTATTTATACCATATATATATTTATTTAAAAGTAATATAGACTATACTCATTTAATTTGGACGAAAAAGGAAATTACGAAACTACCCCTTTTTTCTTCCTCCCTTGGATTGCCCAAATAAAACTAAGGCAATTACCAAGGGAGCTTTTAAGGCCCTTTTATTGATGTACCTTCCTTAAACCCTCCCTTGGACTTGCCTTTAGCTTTTTAAAGCTAAGGCATAAGTCTACACGGGAGTACACGGCAGTGGGTCCCCCACATGCACACGTGCACTGCCTACTGTACTAGGGCAGCCCCCATGAGTGGTGGTCCCCATTCGGTGGGCCCCTCTTTTGTCCTTATATCCTCACGTCTAAAGCCCCTTAAAAACTAAGTAATTGTTTCAGGGACCATTTAAGGGTCGTGGACTGCTACAAGTCCCTTGAACCCATGTGTGAACTGCCAACTTACCCGAAATGGCTAAGGCAAAGTTCACGAGGCCCTCCAAGGACAGTGAACTGTTTCACGTCCCTTGAAGCCTCAAGTGAACTGCCTTTACACCTAAAATGGTTAAGGCATTGTTTACGAGAGTTTCTAAGGTCAGTGAACTGCTTCACGTGCCTTGAAGCCTCTCTTGAACGGATGCCCTTTTTGCCCACACGGCTAAGGCATCTGTTCAAGAGATCTTCTAAGGGCAGTGATGCCTTTCACCTCCCTTGAACCCTCTCTTGAAAATATACTTTGTCAAAATTGGCTAAGGCATTGGTTCAAGGAAGCTTCTAAGGAAGGTGAATCCTTTCGCCTTCCTTGAACCCTCCCTTAAACTTATACTTAGCCAAATTTTTGGACCCTTTTATATCTCCAATTTATACATAAACTTATAAGGTTCATACGTTAGGCTCTAGTTCAAACTACTAGATTTAGTCAAGCCCTAGCTCGGTCTTACTAGGTTTTTACGGGGTGTTACATCACCAATTTGCGATCCTAAGAATTCTGGCTGATTCATCCTAACAAAATCTCACACTCTGGCTGCAACTTACCCAACATTAGCATTTGCCGGAACTGGAGCTCGCTGATTATTCTGGTTGACCATACTCTAAGCCAACATCTGAATGGCGTTCTGCAATTCTACATTCGAAACTTCTTGATCTGGGACTGGAGAAGTTGTGTTTGCATTCCTGGCATTCACATTCCTGGCATTAGCTCTACGAGCAGGCATGATTACTGAAATGTAGAACAACGAATTAGAATGGAATTAGATCATACCTTACGCACGATAAGAGTAACAAGAAAATGAAGATTTTCATAATACACTTTGTAGCCTCCCTCTCATTAGGTATGGTGCGCACTACACACCTATGAAAATGACTCTACCTAGTGCGGCTTTTTAGACATCCTAGGACACCTAAACCTAGTGCTCTGATACTAAGTTTGGCATGCCTGGAACTACCCCCGAGATGCAGACACGGGACCTAGGATCACAAGTGACCACAAACTAACCCTGCTGGCATGACATGAGCATACTAAGAATAATAATAACGAATGCGGAAACTAATCATAAGTAAATCTGAAATGATGGGGAATACCCATATACTAAACTGAATATATCAAATCATATAGTTTCAATACAAAATAAATGTCAAACACAAATACTAAGTTGAATCTAACTATGTCTGAAAATAGCCTCTAACTGACTAGAAGTGTTGGGACATGCCCCAGCTAAGTCTAGAAAAATTGAAACTAATATAATGAAAACTGAAAGATAACATGACTATTGTCCTCAAAGAATGAGGACTCACCACTGATGTTGCTGAACTGGAGATCGGGAAGGGATCTAAGAGTGATCTGGATGCTGAGAATCTGAACCTACATCACAAGAAGATGTAGCGTAGAGTATGCGTCAGTACTTGAAGGTACTGAGCATGCAGTATAAAGTAAAGCTGAAATAAACATATAACTGAATTAGCAATAAAGCCAGAGTATAATCTGAACATGATATAGATATTGAATACTGAGCTAACAGAATGCAATGACCAAATTTAGACATGATGATGATGAATACTTATTATACTGAAATGTGGTCAATGCAATGGAGTCTGACCAAACTGTGGGAGCTACTAATAACCGATAATAAAATCACATGAGCTAAATGTGGAGTCTGATGTATACATCCCATCGAGAGGTCCCAATACACCCAGCCAAAGGTGTAGAGGCATGCTGGCGTGATCACTAAAATGATGCCCACAGAGGGGACTTACAACTTACGTGACTCGTAGTTCTAGGACAATATAGGTGACTGACCCTAGTCCAACTCGGTATTATGCTACTCCCAATATATTAAATGATTAACACAGTATGACTGAATTTCTGTAATATACTAGATAGCTTAAAACTGACATGCAAACTGAGAATGAATATTAATAGACTGATAATGACACATTCAAGACTGAGGGAAATATATCCGAAATACTAAAATACTAAAATATTTGACCTAGTATGTGTAATTCAAGAACTAAAGAAATACATAGCTAGGGTTCTAAAATTCATATGAGAAACGAAGTAATAACATGATAATCTGATTTGGAACATGTAAATAACTGATTCATAATAATCTACTGAAGTTCTAGAAACCTTAGGTTTAGTTGATAATAGGGAATCAAGAATCTGACTGAAATCTAGGGACCTAATGGGCAAAAAGAACCCACTAGTAAATTCCCACATACCTAGTGACTAATTCCACGTAGAAATATTTTGATGTCGAGGCTGGATCTGATGGAATCTTGTTGCGTTCTTGAACTAGGGTTCTTGACCCCTTTTCTCCTCTTACGCTCTAATTTTCTAAGTTTGATTAATGATTTGACTTAGGTAAGTTCTAGTTATGTTTCTAGGCTTAAACTAACTAAAGCCTCATAATTTAGGGTCTAAATGACATAGTTTAGGGGTCAAACAAATAATGAAACGACCAAAAGACTCCCGACTTAACTGCTGTCGGAGTGACTGACGGACGGGACTAATGGACCGTCGATTAAATGACGGTCCGTGCTGGTCGACTATCGTTCATAACTGAAGTTGGGCTTCTGAGGCATCGATCCACTGACACGGACCACGGTCCATGACCTGACGTATGGACCGTAGGTCCTGCCGTGGGTCAACACTCAATCGATTTATCTGAGGTTACTGGGAGGAGGGTCGCGGGTGTGAACTACAGACCTGCAGGATGGACCATGGGTCCTCCTATGGTCCGTAGGTCTTGATCGTGGGTCGACACTTAGTCAAAAATTTTAGTAGAGTTCTGGGGGAGGCTACATGTGTGAACCACGGACCACCAGCATAGACTGTGGGTCACCCTACGGTCCGTAGGTGGTGCCCATAGGTGGCACCTGTAGCTTCTAAAATCTGTAATTTGGTTTGCTTCGGATACGGGGTGTTACATGATGTCTCGATCAATTCTTCCAGCACAACGTTACCTTTTTCAAGAAGATCCCCGATTCCTTCTTTGAGACTGTCATGATTGGCACATTTTTTTACCATAAATGACTTATACAAATGAGGCAAACACTTTGGTGATGCATGATTAACCTCCCTTCTTGTTCTGACCATCCTTTAGCACTAAAGCAAAAGCTTGACGTGGTGCCACGATATCAAATTCGGATTTCTCAATTATGCAACATCCTATTGTAGTACTCCGGCTCTTGAATGCGCACAAAGACTTCAATAACTTCTTTCTCAGTCATGGGAGGCATAACCCTTGCAGCCTCTCTTCTCCAACGGTAGGCATATTCTCGATAACTTTCACAAGACTTCTGTTTGCTTCTCTCCAAAAAGTATTGATCAGGAGTGAATTCCACATTGTAACCAAACCTTTCAATGAAGTCTTTATCCAAAGCGTTCCAACTTGGCCATTGTTTCATATCTTGAGAAATATACCATTAAAAAATTTCTCTTTTCAGGCTTCGACTAAAGAGCCGCATTAACGAAGCCTCATCTTTTCCAACTCCCATAAATTGGTTCCAATAAGCCCTCAAATGAGCAAAAGGATTTTCAACTCCACTAAAGATGTCAAATTTTGGCACTTTGGAACCTTCTGGGAGGTCCAAATGTGGATGAATGCACAAATCTTCATAATTAAACCCTACAATGTCTAAGGTGTATTGAAAATCCTTCATGGCATTCATAACTTCCTCTCTGATGATTTGCTTAGTCTTTCCTTCTATGACCTTTCACTCCTCCTTATTCTCATAATGATCAAGTTTAAAATGTGCAGTTAATAAAGGGTATGATTCTGACGATATTGAAATATGAAAAGCAGTTTTTAGAGGTATGGGTTGAGCGGTAGGTGGGTTTTAAACAATTTGAGTAGGGATTTGATTAATGGGAGTAAAATTATGGAGATTATTAGTAATTGGATTTTGAGGATTAGGTAGCTTTTGGTGTGAGGAGCTAGCATTGTGACACCCCGAGCCTACACCCTGGGTGGGACTGGCACTCTAGAATCATTGATGTCCCCAAGCAAACACTTATCCTGCCTTACCTACTCAGCGGAAGACTTAACTCAACAAAGATAAATCTATGTAATAAACTAGAATATTAAAAAGGAACATTCAACTGGCCATTAAGGCAACCTCAAGTCTAAACATAAGATAATGAAATGAAAATACTAAGGAACTAACATCTGACTGTCTATGAAGCCTCTAAACAATTGAGATGGATGTCAGGAAAAAACCCAAAACATCCTAATTAACTAATAATAAAACTGAGAGCAATAAAAGGGGTCCTCCGAAAGCAAGGAGGCTCACCAGAAGACTCTGAGTGCTCAACCGGATCAACGATGCGCTGGATGTTGATCCTGGTTACCTGTGTCTACATCATAATAAGAAGCAAGGCAAATGGCATCAGTACATTAAATGTACGAGTATTCGAGGGGAATTTTAAAATAAGACATAAGATTGAAAGAAACTGAAGAACTTACCTGGCTCAACTCAACTCAACATAACTGAACTCATTTCAATATAAAGCAGTTTAAAACAAGTGCAAAATAAAGAAAAGTTGTTTAAAACATGATGTCAACTCTGTGTGTATGCAAAGATACATATAACTCTGAAATGTATGTAAAAATACAATAAACTGTGTATATAAGAATACAATTACTTATGTGGGCGTTTCTCTAACCGACAACCATCACATAAGAGCTATTGTGATGATATAACATTTTGCCTCACGCTGCCAGGGCCGTCCTATACCTTGTCGAGGGTATAAAACCTGAACTACTAATTGGATCCACTAGTCTATGCTAAAAATCACTAAGGAATCATCTTAAAAGTATGACCCTGTTCTACCCATGTGGTTACATTGTTTATGGGGGCTGTGAGTTGTCTGAACTCTCCCCCATATCGGTACTCAATACTACTCCCAAAATATGATACTAGATCTTATGTTTAAAAACATACTTCTTTCTATGATTTAAGATAATTGCTCAAAAAACTTAGGTCAATGGCTATCTTGGAAATCAAAGTTTCCTCTCTTGCTTTATTTAGAAAGCGATTACTCTTTTCTGAAAACTAGCTCAAAGGCTCTTTGGAAATCTCAGTTTCCGTTCTTATTTAAATGTGAAAATATTTTAAACTCTCTGGGAATACATAGTCCCCATACACTTTTGAAGAAATGAACTTCAAACTTTACTTTTTACTCTTTACTCAACTTGAACTTTAAGTCTTAAAACCAAAGTTAAAAGCATTTGCAAAAGACTTCTTGAAAAGACTCTAAGAACTTCCTAGACTTGGCTCTTGACTTTCCTTGAATTTGAATTTATGGATTCAAGGTTATGATTCATGTTTATGGATGATTTCTAGATGTTTAGAAGTCATTTAGAGTAGTTAGAATCAATGGAAAGTGTTAGTACACTTTAGAAGGGCTTAAATAGGCTAAATGATGAAAAACATGTGAAAAATGATGATCCGAGCGCGTCCCTGGCACGCCGCGCCGGCCCCCACTTTCTGGGGCTCCTTTTAGGCATACTACAGCCACGCCGCCCCAGCTTCTCTGGCGCTATGGGGGCGCGACGCGCCTGGCCCTCCCTAGGTGCATCTGACAAATTTTTCAACTCGTTTTCTGATCCTAACTCATTTTAAATCGATTCCTTTTCTCAATACTTTCCTACATTCAGATACCCAAAACATGTACAATAGAATCTAACCCGAAACAACTCTTAACATCGCTAAAACGTCTCAAGAAAACCCATCAATCATATGCAAGTTCAAGAATGAAAACAATTCAAGAACACACTCAAGAATATCAAATTGTAACTCTTTTAGGACGAAAATTACTGAATTAAACATATTTGGCGCATGGGTGAACTAACCCAATGTTATGTGATCTCACATACCTCGTAGGGATCATCCCTTAACCCATCCTGATCTAGGAGTTATGGTCGTTTGAAGTTGACCAAAAATCCAACTTAACAATACTTAACAAATTTCCAGATTTTTATATTATTTCCAAAGATGACTATTTCCACTTTTTAACTTCTTTCTCGTTCTTTCTAGTTACAGGGTGTTACAAGAATAATGTTGGTTAAGTGTGGTTAGGTCGATGATGGGAGGTTTTGAAATTGTAGCGGTGGATGAATTGTTTTGAAGATGTTTGGATGTTGTATTTGCTGTAAGAAAATTGAGTGGAGGTCTTTCGATGTTTGGAGAAGGAGTGTTGGCAATGATAGTCAAATTCATCAAATCTCGGGTCTTATCAATTTCAGCCCTCATTTCAGCAATCTGATAGAACAATTGTGCAATCATCTTGTTTTGTTCAGCAATGATAGGGTCATTCATAGTGATTTTGGTCAAATCAATGTTCTCGTCATTTTCAACCACTTTTTCCTTGCCTTTTGACAAACTTTGGTAAGAGAAGGAATCTTTGGGATCTTTAGATCTCGTGAAGTATGGATGTTCTATCATTTTTTTGACACAGATCAGTTTTGAGTACCTCACAAAGAAAGAATTACTCAAAAGACAAATGTGTTAGTTTGTGTAGATGATAAATAATACAAAATATCACACACATGACTGCAAACACATAAAAAATGTTTTACTTGAAGATAAACTATCCCACAGAAATAGGAAAATGATTAAATAGACAGTAATTTGTCTATTTGATTTGAGGATTAGTGAATCAAAAAAAAGTTGACTTGCGTGAAGTCAATGGCCTTTTGTATATGTAATTGACATACTTCTGATTTTCAATTAAGGGGAAACTCTAATTTGCTTGGAAGAGCGAAAAAAAAGATTTTTTCAAAGATGGGGATCGAATTTTGAAAAGTTGCCTACGTATCTCACGGGGATAATTCAGGTCCTACATAGTTCGAGTGGCTTGAATCTCTTTTGATTTGAGATGGAAAATTCACTCTTTTTTCGAGATGAGAGAGTAAGATTTAGGATTTGAAAGGGAAGTTTGAATATACTTTTTTGGGGAAACTAAAGACTCGAAGACTATTTGGACACACTTTTGATAGTGACTTGATATTTGTGCTTAGGGGTTCTAAAAATAATTTGAAGAGGAGCGAGCTAGAATATCTCCAAATAAAGCAACATATTCACACAAACAATTATAACACATAAACAAATATTGCGTGTTCTAAACACATATGTGGACCCTTTTGTGCCTAGGGTAGGCCTAGCATTTTGAGAGATGTATACTTCATTTGAAACATTCCATTGCTCCAAAAGCCCAAATTTATACAAATTTTATGAATAACTTAATGGAGATACATAATAGGGGAAATAGATACAAATAATCAGTCTCACGCAGGGGTAAGATCCTAAACTCTTCCTTCATGGAGGGTCTTTCCTCTTTCTTGATTTTTTTTCATCTCCGGTTGTCCATTCTTTTCGGGTAGTAGCTTATGAAAATCCTCCTTCGACTGGAATAAGCTATTAAAATCTATTCCCCACCTGAGGGGACAATGACTTTTCAAATAACATATGCATCCTTCAATTTTAACACATAAACATGAACGTCCATTTACGCCGTGAGCCGTTTTGGATTCAAGGTGGTCTTTATAATAGGTCTAACAGGCCTTGAGTGTTGGGTCGTCTTAGTTCAATGCGCTAAATTGAGGGATTTGGTTTCGCTCTATGCTAGTTGACTAAGAGTGAATTTACTAGAAACAAGGTTCCCGAGTGGACAATTTGAGTGAGAAGGCTACGCGGTCACACAGAAAAAGATTTGGACACCCCGCGCATACGCCAACTCTCCTAAATTTGGAATTTTGAAAGAAATTTGCGGGTGCGCAAAACACACCTCACGTGTACGTGTGATAGTGTGAATTTTCCAGAATCAGAGGAAATATGAGCGAAATGACAATTTATATTAAGCAGTAACAAATAAACAATTTATACAAAGCAGTAATAAATAAGCAGTTTATATCACATAAGCATGAAAAATAAAACATTAGGCATGTAAAATACACAAGAAAATATAATGAAACAAGCAAATGCTAAAACCCTTAATAATTAACCTAAGTCTGTTACGGTATAGAACCTTACTATCCCTAGCAGAGTCGCCTATTCTGTTATGCCGTAATTTTACTATCTTTGGAAAAATCACTTTTTGAAATGTTTTAAGTATAAAACAATTTGAGAAAAATACTTAAAAAAGAGTCGCCACTTAATTTTTTAAATAATTTAAAAAAACTCTAACAGATTAAGTCTTTAAAATTTAGAGAAAATGGGTAAGAGGTTCTCATTTACACTTCAAGAAGGTTTTTAGAGCATTTGAAGTGTCCGCTAACATGCTGTTATCCTACGGCTTAGATTAAATAATTGACTATTTTTTTGGAAAAATGATTTAACATAAAAATATATAATAATTTACAATATTCAATGAACTTTGAGAAAGTAGTTAAATAAAGAACATTTTTTATTTTTTCAAGAAAAGGGACGTACATTGAAACATTCAAATTAAATTATAAGTAAATAGCATTTTAACAAAATTAGATTAATTGGAATATATTTTTTTGATCATTTTAATAATAATTTGAACCAATTTGATTAATTAAAGCATGAAAGTATTTTAAATTAATTGAAGAATAAAAAAAATTGACTAAATATATTTAATAAAAGTATAAGAGTTGATAAAAAGTGAGTTATATTAAAATATACTAACATAAAGAATATAATTCATCTTTTGGAGAATTTAATTAAGCTAACCTTAAGATTAATTAGCAATAAGCAAGTAAGAGTAAGACAAATTAATAAATTCAAATAAAGAGAGCGAGGGAGGAAGATTTGGGCCTGTCTGATGTTGGGCCTTGGCCCTACTTCCCTGTCTTAAACTATTATAAAGGCTGCCAAAAAAACAGATGGGGCTTTGGCCCAATTATCTTCCAAAAAAATGGCCTAAATTTCTTGGGGACTTTTGGGCCCATTTTTGCTATTGTTATGCAATGTATACAACTGGTTTATTGTTGTATATTCTTGTATACCGGCATTCAAACCTTGCAAATCACTGTATACAACCAAACACGCCCTGTTTTTGGGTTCTCAGACACCTGTACCTCTGTCTCAACCTTGTATTTCAATACTTTGACCTGTATAACAATGTATACAGAATGTATACAGCCCACGTTGGATTTTTGGAGGCTTGTATTTCGACTCATGCTTTGTACACCTATTCATCAGCTTTCAAAACTTGAATATGATGACGATCGACTCGATAAAAAGAGGAGTGTTGGGTTTCAACCCAACTCGAAATGCAAGGAGTGAAGGAGAGTGTCCCAAATTGGGCTCGAAACAAGAGATTCATGCAAGGAAAATAAAATGATAAGAATTAGAATGGTAATTCAAACAACTCAGAAACGTTCACGGCTAATGATGAGAGACATATTACAAGAAGCATTTAATAAGCCATAAAAAATGAATTAACAGATTAAGCGTAAGAACAAACATAGGTGCTGGAAGCATGTGAAAACTAAAGCATCCTATTTACATTAATATCTTAGCAACATGTCAGGATTATTAGACATTATATACAAATAACAACTTTAATGCAGTACTCTTAACAACAAAAAAAGGCAAGCAAGGCTAATGAAATATTTACAGTAAAACTGAACACTCTTATTTAAGAAAATTCATCGAATCAAAACCTAGGATAATATAAAAGACTACACAAAAGGAGTATAAAAGTTAAAACTTGCAAAATGGAAACGGCCAGAGTGCCCAAAGAAATAAGCAAGTTAAGAGGGCATTTTCAACAATTGAAACTCAAAAATACGGTTAACTTGGGGATTCAATAGATAGAGCACAAAGTAAAAGAGCAAGTGTAACATCAAGTTAACCAAATACTACACGGTGTTAAAAAATGATTTTGATAACATTATATTCACATTGACCATCGAACAACATGACAATCAGCGAAAGAGTGACATTTAGCTATATTCAAAATGTGAAAAAGACAACTTTGTATTTTCATTAAGGCTGGACACTGAGAATGTTTTTAAGAACAGCTACACGGAACAAGAACAACTCAGAAAAAGTTAATAACAAATAGCAACAACACAATCACGAATCCAAAACTTCAAACACCAAAAAATATCGTGTTAAAAACGAAAAGATGAAGATAAAAATGTTATATGACAAAGGGATAACCTTATTGGGAGCAGGAACTAGGACGGCGAGTTTGAGAGTAATTTCCACACCTCCAACGGAAAACTCTAATTGAAGCTTCAAAAAGAAAACTTATAACTCAAAAATCAAAACTTTTTGAATATAGTAACAAATTTCTTTTAATGAAGCATTGTCTCTGTATTTTTCTCCACCCCTTTCCCTATAGAAACGATGGGTATTTATAAGGGAAGAACTAGGACATATTTGGGGGGAAAACGAGTTGAAAATTTGAATTAATCTGCTCCTTTTAAAGCAACAGTGTAAGGAGATGGGAATTTATGAAAAGAGGGCAAAATGGGACGATAAAGTGATCGTCTAGGCCACTAGGTTATGGGTTCTGCAGGGAAAGGAGATGCGATTTCCAGGTCTGGTCAGCCGCGATTTGCTGCTGGATTTCTGGAGAAGAAGACGTTGGCGTACAGGGATGGGGTCGGGCATGTTGTTTTGCTATTGTATGTTGGGTTTGTTGCGTATGTATTGCTGATGATATTAAGAATGGTGGGTTGGGTCGAATGGAAACAAAAGTAGGCTGGAATATAGGACTTTCATTGTGACACCTTCAGAAAAACCCAATTATCCACTTGGAACTCTAATTCCTTTCTCCTTACATCTACATAGGACTTCTGGCGACTCTGGGATGTCTTGAGTCTATCCTAAATGAGTTGCACTTTCTCCATAGCATCGTGAACCAAATATGGCCCTATCAAGGCTACTTCACCTACTTTAAACCAATCCACTGAAGATCTACATCTACGCTCATGCATGCCTCATAAGCGGTCAGATGAATGCTGGAATGGTAACTATTATTGCAGGAGAACTCTATAAGAGGAAGATGATCTTCCCAACTTCCCTTGAAATTGATCACGCAAGCTCTCAACATGTCCTCTAAGGTCTGAATGGTACGCTCTTTCTGACCATCTATCTGTGGATGAAATGATGTGCTATTCTGAAATGACTTCCAGAAATGAGAGGTAAACTGAGGACCTCTATCTGAGATGATAGACAAAGAAAATCCATGCAACTTGACTATCTCATTAATGTAAAGCTTGGCGTAATCCTACGCCAAATGTGTAGTCTTAACAGCCAAAAAGCGCGCAGACGCATTGACTCTATCAACTATCACCCAAATGGAGTCATGTTGTCTGCGAGTACGAGGTAAACATGTGATCAAGTCCAAGTAGGAATGTTGATATCTTGAGTCATGCCTCTTGGTTTCTGATGTTCTACTTTCACTTGCTGGCAATTAGGGCACTTAGCCAAAAAATCCTCTATATCCCTTTTCATACAATTCCACCAAAAGACTTCCCGCATATCATGGTACATCTTAGTGGTGCCTGGATGAATAGAATATCTGGAGTTATGGACTTCTACAAGAATCTGTTGTCTCAACTTGCCCACCTTAGGAACGCATAGCCGACCCTGATATCAAAGCACACCATCTCCGCCTTGGGAGAAAACATCAACCCTCTGCTGATGGACTGCACCCTTTAGTTAAAGCAATATCGGATCATTGTCTTGCTTTTCCTTAACCTCCGCTACCAATGAAGATTTTGACCCATTCTGAACTGTTACCCCACCATCTGATATGCTCATAACACGAACTCCTAAATGAGCAAGTCTGTGGACATCCTTTGCTAGCTCATTTCTTCCTTCCTCAACATGTGCTACACTACGCATAGATAGTCTACTAAGAGCATCTGCTACTACATTGACCTTACCGGGGTGGTAATGCATAATCATATCATAGTTCTTGAGGAACTCAAGCCATCTCCTTTGGCGAAGATTCAACTCTTTCTGGGTGAACACATACTGAAGGCTCTTATGGTCTGTGAACACCATACAGATAATGTCTCAGAATCTTAAGTTCAAACACCACTGCTGCAAGCTTGAGGTCATGAGTTGGATAGTTCTTCTCCTGCACCTTAAGTTGTCTAGAAGCATAAGCTATATTCTTACCTCACTGCATCAACACACAACCTAAACCGACTCTTGATGCATCACAATAGATGACATGACCGTCTGAATCCTCTGGTTGAGTCAAAACCGGAGCTGTAGTCAACCTAGTTTTCGGTTCTCTGAAGCTTTTCTCACAATCATCTGACCACTAAAACTTGACCTTTTTCTGAGTTAACTTAGTCAATGGAGAGGCTATGGATGAAAATCCTTCCAAGAACCGTCTATAATATCCAGCCAAACCTAAGAAACTTCTGATATATGTAGGAGAGGTAGGTCTAGGCCATTGTTTAACTTATTCTATCTTCTAAGAATCCACTCGGATCCCTTCACTAGACATAATATGCCCAAGGAAAGCGAGGGATTGCAACCAAAACTCACATTTGCTAAGCTTAGCAAATAACTAACGATCTTTGAGAGTTTGCAGAACAACCCTCAAATCATTCGCATGTTCTTATTCATTCCTAGAGTAAATGAGGATATCATCAATAAAGATGATAACGAACAAGTCCAAATACTGATTGAACACTCTGTTCATCTGTCACGACCCAGGGGTAACCCTTAGATGTACATGACGTACTTGATCCCAAAGGGGTCTCATACAAGCCCTTAGCATATCATAAACATAAGTAATAGAAATGACGTGGAATTAAAACTTTTTATAATCGAAGTCTTTCTATAAAATCAAAGGAAGTCTAGACATTGTCTCATTAACCCTCTAACACAATTGAGTATCAATAAGGGTCACAGCCGTTTACAACATAGTCTTAAAAGAGAAAGTAAAGAAGAAACTAGAAATGAACAACTCTCGTCCTCGAACCATGAGGACTCACCAAAAGTGTGGAGAGAATCCATCCAAGCTTTGATCAAAAAGGAATCACACCTCAACAACCAAGTCCTACACTTAAATAAAAATATTGAAAATATGGGTTAGCACAAAAATTGCACTAAGTATGGAATCCATGCATAAAAATCCTTAAAACATCCAGAAAGGTACATTTTAGTTGAAATCATGCACTTTATCAACTTTAAGAGTCATCATGCACATTAGGGTAAATACATAAGTCAAACCATTTCATAAGCACCCCTAAGCTATACTTATGCAATGCATAGACAAAATCCCATAATCCTATCTAATACTGAGTACCACTTTTAGGCTGCCATGTTCATGCATATCATACCATGACCTCATCCATAGCTAACACTCGTAGATAAGTAAACATTCATGTTTATAGCTTGTAACAAGGAAAATAACTCGTAGCAATAATTCATATTAAACATACATAATTTCATATATCTTCATAGCATAAGAGAACCATACCCTAACCCCTTTCAAAGTCTACTGGTGCAATGCATGAATGATATCCCATACCCCCACTCATACTAATTAGAGCTCCTTAAGAAGTCATAAGTATAGTTCATGTTCATGTTCTTGTCATAATTTATATTCTTGTAATGTAGGGAATTAGCCTTCACCGACATAGACCATGTAAGCTACATGGAATCTGGTGTTATGCCCCCACACCGAAAAGAGGTGTCCTACGTGCCTAAGGTAGAACTAGTTTGTTAGCTTACATGGATCCACTAGCTAAAGACCTATGTGGGCACATAGTTACGAGATATGGAGATTGCTTCTAGAAACCCAGACTGACTGAGGTAAAAGGTTTCCATCTCATGAGATAACTATTTTGGGAACCCGTACTGACTGGCATAAAAGGAACCCATTGGGAAGCCGGACTAACTGGCGTAAAAGCTTCCATCTCATAATCATATCCACTCGGTGCTAAGCATAATTCCCTTTAATAATCATTTTAAGTCTTTAACTTAAATTCATGTTCATGAAAGAGTGCCCTAGCACTCAAACCAACATGGCATCATGATAGCTCATAGATTCAATAGGTAAGAATGACCTTTCAACCTTAGAATTATTAATATGTGCGTAAACCTTTCACATCATGTTCATAGTGTGTTCATGAGAATAGCCTTTCAATCAACACAACAACATTATCATATTCATAGACATTTCATGCATAGTCATGTGTAAGGGTATGGAGAGAATGATCTTTCAACAATACCACACTTACATCATAGTCATAGGATCTTTTCTAAGTGAATCATAAGCTCATACACAGTTCTCATAAACATGTACAAACCCACATAATTTGCCCTTCAAGGACCATGAATCACATTCAACCCAAACATCTAGAATTACTACATTAGATATGGATAGTATCATGATTCAATAAAATCAATTAATATATACATAATTAATTCACATGTTTCTATAGTCAATCAACCCACATCATGAAGTCACTATTTAGTAACATGGGGAATTTATGGGTTCTTGGGGGGGTTTTCATCATAAATCAATAATAAATCATCAATTCAATCATAATCCATCATAAATCAACCATTGAAAACGTTATAGAAGAAAACCCATGACTTAGAGTGAAACCCTAACTTTTTGGAGATGTTGAAAGCTTTGAATTCAAGTTTTGAAGGTACTCTATGGGTGAAAGCTTCCCATAGATGAAAAGCCACCATACCTTGACAAACAATCTCCAAGAAATTTGAGGAAGAAGCCTTGAATTTTCCAAATCCTAGCTCCAACTCTACTCTTCTTCTTCTTATTTGAGTTTTAGAGAGAGAAATAGTGAGGAAGATGAACTTTTATTTTGATTTGGGTGTTTGAGTATATTGACTTAGTTTTGGTGTATTTTTTACTTAAAATAACTTATATAGTTGCATAAAAGTAATACAAAATGATCCCACTTTGATAGGCATTAAAAAGGAAATTACTTAATTAACATTCATTTAAGTGCCCTTCCCAAGTACCACGAGGGGCTCTCACAAGCCGTGGTGAGGACCACGAGCCGTGGTCCCACTCGTGCCTTAAGCTTAAAAGCCCAAGGCATTCCCACTAGTGCCTCCACGAGCCGTGGTCCTTCTCGTGGTCCTTGAGGTAGTAGCTATGCTACTTGGGTCCCCTAGCTCAAATGCCCAAGGCATCTTCACGAGGGGCTCCACGAGCCGTGGTCCCTCTCGTAGACCTTGAGGCAGTAGCTAGGACACTTGGTGGCTACTCCTCAATGGCCAAGTCAACTCCACGAGGCCTACCACGAGCCGTGATCAAGACCACTGGCCATGGTGATGGCCGTTGAAGTTGGGGTAGTGTGCCCAAGTTTGGGGCAACCTTGGCCTTTGACTTTGGCTTGGCCCCTTTGCCTTGGCACTTTCCCTTTGGCCTTGACTCTTGTAGCCCTCAATTCAACTCTATATGGTCTATTAATCTATGGGGAGTCCTTTTTTGACTTTTAACCCTTATGTTTAGCTCTAGTTTAGCCTATTAGTTTCTGGAGTGTTACATTATCTCCCCCTTGGGAACATTCGTCCTCGAATGACGATCTAGACACCTTACGGAAATTAAGACTCAGGACTAGCAGCCCATCATGCATGCAATATCAAAATAATGCACAATTCATAGGAGGAAACATCAACTCCATCTCAAGACATAATCAATGCAACACAAGGAAGTAGGAGCTACATGCACAACCCATTATGCACAAAACTCATTATTTCACATAATCATAGGAGGAACTACCTTCTCCAACTCAAAGCAAGCTCAACATAACAATATGGAGCCGACATGTCATTTCATCAAAAGCATATCAAACCATGTTCATCAAATTATCTCATGAAGTCAAATATGCAATCATCATACTAAGGTGCACAACAACATGAGGAACATATAAACCATGAAAACTCATTTTATACAAAACATGAATTTTCTCAAGAACATCCACAATCATAAGGAAATCATGGAACACACATATATCACACATGACTGCCAAAACTAGGAACTCAAGAGGAATTACTTACCTCAAGCTTGAATAGGAGTAGGAGGAAAGAGATGAGAATAACGGGACTTCATATCGGCCTCGGCCTCCTAAGTTGCACCCTAAACTAAATGATTCCTCCATAAAACCTTAACATAAGCTATTTCTTTGTTTCTCAATCTCTTGACTTGTCGGTCAAGAATCTCCACCGGAACCTCTTCATAGGAAAGACTTTCATCAACCCCTAACCCTTCTAAAGGAACAATGGATATTGTATCTCCAATGCACTTCTTAACCATAGAGACGTGAAATACCGTATGAACTGGTGCCAACTCATTTGGAAAATCCAACTCATAGGCAACTTTCCCAACACGTTTCAATATTTGATATGGGCCTACATAGCGGGGACTAAGTTTCCCCTTCTTGCCAAACCTCATCACACCCTTCATAGGTGATATTTTCAAATAGACCTAATTATTAACTTCAAATTCTAAATCCCTCCTTCTAACATCGGCATAAGACTTTTCTCGACTTTGGGCCGTTCTCAACCTCTGTCTAATGAGTCAGACTTTCTCAATGGCCTCATAAATAAGTTCGGGACCAATTAGAGCAATTTCACCTACTTCAAACCAACCAATCGGAGATCTACATCTCCTACCATATAAGGCTTAAAAAGGAGCCATGGAAAATACTTGAGTTGTAACTATTGTTGTAGGAAAACTCTATTAACGGTAGATGGTCATCCCAATAACCTTTGAAGTCTATAACACATGTCCTCAACATATCTTCTACGATTTGAATGGTACGTTCCGCTTGACCATCCGTCTATGGGTGGAAAGCCGTGCTAAGCTTAACCTTGGCACCGAGCCTTTTTTGGAATGCTTTCCAAAAGATTGAAGTAAATTGAGTACCCCGGTCCAAAATAATAGACAAAAGAACCCCATGCAACTTCACTATCTCCCGGATGTACAATTTAGCATAGTCTTCCGTCGAGAACAAAACCTTGACGGGAATGAAGTGGGCTGATTTTTTCATTCGATTTATGATGAACTAAATGGAATCATGTTGACTTCGGGTACGAGGCAAACCCACTATAAAGTCCATATTCACATCCTCCCACTTCCAAGTGGGAATAACTATATCTTGGGACAAGCCTCCCGGACTTAGGTGTTCGGCCTTAACTTATTGACAATTCGAACACTTGACTACAAAACCCGATATATCCTTCTTCGTACCATTCCACCAATAGACTTCTCGTAGATCTCGGTACATCTTGGTGGCTCTCTTATGAATAGAATACCACTAACCATGAGACTCTTCTAGATTTTTCTCCCTCAAACAATCAACATGTGGAACACATAACCGACCTTGGTACCTAAGCACCCAATTTCCCCTTGAGAGAAAGCCTCAACGGAGTTCTTGAGTACCGACTCTTTCAACTCCATTAATATAGGATCAAGGTCTTGCTTAGACTTCACATCTACCACGAAGGATGATTCGGAGCCATTATGAACCAAGAAACCACCCATGGTGGAATCCAATAGTTGGACACCTAGCTGGGCAAATCTATGAACATCTCGGACTAACTCTTTCTTCTCATCTTCTATATGAACAATATTACCCATGGACAATCTACTAAGGAAATCCGCTACAACATTAACTTTGCCGGGGTGGTAAAGGACACTCATGTCATAATCCTTTAAGAGTTTTAACCACCTTCTTTGTCGGAGATTCAAGTCTTTTTGGCTCAACACATATTAATGACTTTTGTGATTGTTGAAAACATCTACATAGACCCCATACAAATAGTGTCTCCATATTTTCAAAGCAAATACAACTGCCGCTAATTTAAGATCATGGGTCGGATAATTCTTCTCATGTATCTTAAGTTGCCTTGAAGCATAGGCAATCACTTTACCATGTTGCGCAAGAACACCCCAATCCTACTCTAGAGGAATCACAATAAACTACAAACCCATCGGTACCCTCTGGTAAGGTCAGCACCGGAGCGAAAGTAAGCCGATCTTTCAACTCTTGAAAGCTTCTCTCACAAGCCTCCGACCACTCAAAATTAACTTTCTTTTGAGTCAAAGCCGTCAACAGAGAAGCAATGGAGGAAAAACCCTCAACAAACCTCATATAGTAACCGTCCAAACCCAAAAAGCTTCTTATATTGGTAGGAGTTAGAGGTCTAGGCCAACTCTTGACTACATCCGTCGTCTTCGGATCTAACTCTATACCCTTGCTCGACACAATATGACCAAAGAAGGCTACAAACCTCAACCAAAACTCACACTTACTAAATTTAGCAAATAATTGGTGGTCCTTAAGGACTTGCAACACAATCCTCAAATGGTCCATATTTTCACCCTCACTCCTTGAATAGATCAGAATATCATTGATAGAAACGATCACAAACATATCAAGGTATTGCCGAAACACCCTATTCATTAGGTCCATGAATGTCATCGGGGCATTAGTTAAACCAAATGACATTACAAGGAATTCATAGTGCCCATACCTAGTTCCGAAAGCCGTCTTGGGTATATCATCCCTCTCACCCTAAGTTGGTGATAGCCCGAACGAAGGTCAATCTTTGAAAAGTAACTAGCCCCTTGGAGTTGATCAAACAAGTCATCGATTCTCGGAAGGGGATATTTATTCTTTATGGTTACTTTGTTCAATTGGCGGTAGTCGATGCACATTCTAAGAGACCCATCCTTCTTTCTAACAAACAATACCGGAGCACAACATGGAGAGATTCTTGGTTGAATAAAACCCTTTTCTAGCAAATCCTTTAGATGTTCCTTCAAATCCTTCAACTCGGCCAGATCCATTATGTAAGGAGGAATGGAGATAGGTTGCGTATCCGGCAAGAGATCAATGCCAAAATTTATTTCCCATTCGGGAGGAATGTCGGGCAAGTCATCGGGAAAGACTTCTGGAAATTCATTCACCACGGGGATCGACTCTAGAGAAGGGGTTTTGGACTCAACATCCATCACCCTAACAAGATGGTAAATGCACACTTTGGAGATCATTTTCCTAGCTTTAAGACAAGAGACAAATTGACCTCTAGGGATAGAATTTCCCCCCTTCCACTCTAAAGTAGGTTCATTAGGAAATTGAAATTTAACCACCCGAGTCCTACAATCAATAGAGGCATAACATGCATGAAACCAATCCATACCCAAAATCACATCAAAATCTAACATGTCTAACTCTACCAAATCCACAAAGGTAACTTTACAGGACAAAGAAATAGGACAACTCTTATAGACTCTTTGTTCCACTACCGAGTCACCAACCGGGGAAGACACCGAAAAAGGCTCTACTAAACTAACACTTCGGGGAGTATTTCAAACTTCATAGCCACAAGAGGTGTAACAAAGGACAAAGTGTCATCGGGATCTAACAAAACATATACATCAATAGTAAAGACTTGCAACATACCCGTCACCATATCCTGGGAGCTATCTTGGTCACCTCGGGATTGAAGAGCATAAGCAGGTTTTCTTGGGAACATCATAATTTGAACCACTAGGAGGGATTTTCTTGCCCTTTCTTTATTGAGCCTTAAGTATGGGACAATATCTCATCATATGGCCGCTCTTCCCACAACTATAGCAGCCATCGGTGCCAACTAAACACTTACCATCATGTTTCTTACCACACTTGGCACAAGTAGGCCTTGCCATAGAAGATCCATCTCTATTGCCTCCTTGAGTCTTACGGTTAGGCACCCTATCCTTATTGAACCTTGGAGCACTAGAGGAGCCTTGGTTGGAGAACCTTCTCTTGAACCTTTGTCGACCTTGCCCCTCGGACCTAGCATTGGAAAAATTTCCTTCACCAGTTCTAGGTCTCTTCACTTCCCTACTCTTGTCTTGGAGTTTCTCATCCTCCATTTGTTGAGCATACACCATAAAATAGGATATATCCATATTATCATGAAGCATTGCCGAATGATATTCTTTTCTTACCAATCTAGACACACCCGTTACATACCTACTCATTTCATCCCTTGGATCCGCCACCATAGCCGGAGCATAATTGGACAATTGAGTGAATTTAAAGAATATTCTTGAATACTCATACCTCCTTGATGAAGGTTGATAAATTCTTCAACCTTAGCTTTCCTCTTCTCTCGGGAAAAGAACCTACCAAGGAATGCTTTCTTGAACACTTCCCAATCTATGGGACCCACTCATACCAGCCTATTCCTCTTCCATTCAGTATACCATACTTTGGACACATCCTTCAATTGGTAAGCGGCTAGCTTCGCTTCCTCTACTGAAGTCACCCCCATTATATCAACTATCTTGTAAACCTCCTCTAAAAATTCTTGAGGATCTTCTCCCAATTTGGAACCAAGAAACATGGGAGGGTTCATTCTTGTAAAATCCCTTAATCTAGAAGCCACGGTATTCATATTAGGGTTCACACGAGGCCCAACATCTCTGTTGGCTTGGGCCGTCACGGCTTGGGTCAAAATTTGGAGAGCCAACTTTATTTCCACATTCGTCATAGCCCCCTCATTAATAAGAGCTTGAGGAACTTAAGGAGCTTGATTACCTAGAGGAACTCCTTGATTCACAATCTCCTCTTCCACCCTTCTAGCATTCGCCCATTGTGTATTCATTTCCTAAAGACACAAGAGAAGGGTTAGGAAATGGACTTTATAGAATTAAAACTCTAAGGCACGACTAAAGAGTATCGAAAGAAGTGGAATTTCCTAAACATCTGATAGCCTCTCATTCATAAATGTGGCGCGCTTCACACTTATGAACAAGACTCTACTAGATATGGTTTATAAGACACCATCCTAGAATTATTCTAAACCTTGTACTCTGATTACTTAGTTTGTCATGACCCAGGGGTACCCACTAGATGTAACATAGCATACACGACCCCGAAGGGGTCTCATACAAGCCCTTAGCATATCATAAACATAAGTAATAGAAATGATACAAAATTAAAACTTTTTACAATCGAAGTCTTTTCATAAAATCAAAGGAAGTTTAGACATTGTCTCATTAACGATCTAATACAATTGAGTATCAATAAGGGTCACAACCCTTTACAACATAGTCGTAAAAGAGAAAGTAAAAAAGAAACTAGAAATGAGCAACTCTCGTCCTTGAACCATGAGGACTCACAAAAAGCGTGGAGAGAATCAATCCAAGCTTTGATCAAGAAGAAAGAAAACCTCAACAACCGGGTCCTATATTTATAGAAAAATGTAGAAAATATGGGTTGGCACAAAAATTGCACTAAGTATGGAAGCCATGCATAAAAATCCTTAAAACATGCAAAAAAGGTCATTTTAGTTGAAATCATGAACTTTATCAACTTTAAGAGTCATCATGCACATTAGTGTAAATACATAAGTCAAACCATTTCATAAGCAACCCTAAGCTATACTTGTGCAATTCATAGACAAGATCCCATAATCCTATCTAATAATAGTACCACTTTTAGGCTACCATGTTCATGCATATCATACCTTGACCTCATCCATAAAAAATACTCATAGATAAGTAAACATTCATGTTCATAGGTTGTAACAAGAAAAATCACTCATAGCAATAATCCATATCAAATATATATAATTTCATACATCTTCATAGCATAAGAGAACGATATCCTAACCCCTTTCAAAGTCTACTTGTGCAATGCATGAATGAAGTCTCATACCCCTACTAACACTAAGTAAAGCTCCTTCAGAAGTCATAAGTATAGTTCATGTTCATGTTCTTGTCATAAATCATATTCTTTTCATGTAGGAAAATAACCTTAACCGATATAGACCATGTGAGCTACATGGAATCTGGTGTCATTCCCCCACACCGAAAATAGGTGTCCTACTTGCCTAAGGTAGAACTAGTTTGTTAGCTTACATGGATCCGCTAGCTAAAAACCTATGCGGGAACATAACTACGGGATAGTGAGATTGCTCCTAGAAATTTGAATTGACTGAGGTAAAAGGTTTCCATCTCATGAGATAACTGTTTTGGGAACCCGGACTGACTGGCGTAAAAGGAACCCATTGGGAAGCCAGACTAATTGGCGTAAAAGCTTCCATCTCATAGTCATATCCACTCGGTGCTAAGCATAATTCCCTTTAATATTCATGTTAAGTTTTAACTTAAGTTCATGTTCATGAAAGAATTCCCTAGCAATCAAACCAACATAGCATCATGATAGCTCATATATTCAATAGGTGAGAATGGCATTTCAACCTTAGAATCATTAATATGTGAGTAAACCTTTCACATCATGTTCATAGTGTGATCATGAGAATAGCCTTTCAATCAACACAACAACATTATCATAATCATAGACATTTCATGCATAGTCATGTGTAAGGCTATGGGGAGAATGATCTTTCAACAATACCACAATTACACCTTAGTCATAGGATCTTCACTTTCTAAGTGATTCATAAGCTCATACACAATTCTCATAAATATGTACAAACCCTCATAATTTGCCCTTCAAGGACCATGAATCACATTCCACCAAAACATCTAGAATTACTACATTAGATATGGATAGCATCATGATTCAATAAACTCAATTAATATGGACATAATTAATTCACATGCTTCTATAATCAATCAACCCATATCATGAAGTCACAATTTAGTAACATGGGGAATTCATGGGTTCTTGGGGGTATTTCATCATAAATCAACAATAAATCATCAATTCAATCATAATCCATCATAAATCAACCATTCAAAATGTTTTAAAACAAAACCCATGACTTAGAGTGAAACCCTAACTTTTTGGATAAGTTGAAAGCTTTGAAATCAAGATTTGAAGGGACTCTATGGGTGAAAGCTACCCATATATGAAAAGCCACCATACCTTGACAAAGAATCACCAAGAATTTTGAGGAAGAAGCCTTGAATTCTCCAAACCCTAGCTCCAATTATACTCTTCTTCTTCTTTGAGTTTTAGAGAGAGAAATATTGTGAGGAAGATAAACTTTTGGTTTGATTTGGGTTTTTGAGTATAATGACTTAGTTTTGGTGTATTTTGACTTAAAATAACTTTTACAGGTGTATAAATGTAATACAAAATGACCCCACTTTGATACGCATTAAAAAGGAAATTACTTAATTGACCTTCATTTAAGTGCCCTACCCAGGTAACACGTCGGCCCTCACGAGCCGTGATGAGGTCCACGCGCCGTCATCTCACTCGTGAATTTGGGGGCAGTAGCTAGGCACATGGTGCCTTAATCTTACAAGCCCAAGGCATTCCCACGAGTGGCTCCACGAGATGTGGTTAAGACCATGAGTCATGGTCCTTCTCGTGGTCCTTTAGGCATTAACTATGCTACTTGGGGGGCCCAGCTCAAATGCCCAAGGCATCTTCACGAGGGGCTCCATGAGTTGTGCTCAAGAACACGAGCCATTGTCCCTCTCTTGGACCTTGAGGCAGTAGCTAGGCCACTTGGTGGCTACTCCTCAATAGCCAAGGCAACTCCAAGAGGCCTCCCAGGCGCCGTGGTCAAAAGCACTGGCCGTGGTGATGGCCGTGGAAGTTGGGGAAGTGTGCCCAAGTTTGGGGCAGCCTTGGCCTTTGGCTTTGGCTTGGCCCCTTTGCCTTTACACTTGCCCTTTGGCCTTGAATCTTGTAGCCCTCATTTCAACTCTAGATGGTCTACTATTCTACGGGGAGTCCTTTTATGATTTTTAACCGTTACGTTTAGCTCTAATTTAGACTATTAGTTTTTGGAGTGTTACATCATAATTACATACCGAGTTCTGAAGGCTGGTTTTGGGATGTCAATATCTCTGACACTGAGCTGATGATAACCGGATCTGAGGTCTATCTTTGAGAAATGACTAGTACCATGAAGTTAGTCAAACAAGTCATCAATCCTGGGGATAGGATAGTTATTCTTGATTGTGACTTTGTTCAACTGCATGTAGTCAATGCACATTCTAAGAGAACCATCTTTCTTTTTCACGAACAACACTGGTGCACCCCATGGGGAAATACTAAGTCTGATGAAGCCCTTATCTAGGAGGTATTTCAACTGTTCTTTCAATTCCTTAAGCTCATCTAGAGCCATTCTGTAAGGAGGAATATAAATAGGCTGCGTATCTGGAAGGAGATCAATTCCAAAGTTGATTTCCCTTCCAGAAGGAACTCTGGGAAGATCTTCTGGAAACACTTTTGGAAACTCACTGACTACTGGAACTGACTCAAGAGTTGGGTTTTTAGAGCTTGAATCCTTAACCCGAACTAAATGATAGAGATACCCCTTAGAAATCATCTTTCTGGCCTTAAGGTAAGAAATGAAACGACCCTTTGGCGCTAAGCTACTACCTTTCCATTTTAAGATTGGTTCATCTGGAAAGTGGAAACGAACAGCCCTAGTTCTACAATCGACTGAGGCATAACAGGAATGTAACCAATCCATGCCTAGAATGATATCGAAGTCTACAATTTCTTAACTCTACAAGATCTGTTGAGGTGACTTTTTGAGAAAGTATGACAGGGCATAATTTGTATACCCGTCTAGCTATAACTGGGTCACCAACTGGAGTAGAGACTGAGAAGGGTTCTGAAAGAGTTTTTTGACTGACACCTAAGATTACTTCTATATAGGGAGTTACAAAAGACAAAGTTGCCCTTATTGTCTTTCCACTGAGTGAACCAAATGTGAGCCACATCCTTAAGCTGGTAGGATGCCAACTCTACCCTATACATACAAGTCACTTGCATCACTCCAAAGATTTTCTTAACCTCATCAATCAAGTTCTGTGGGTCCTCACCAACCTGCGACCCTAAAAACTGAGGTGAATTCAACCTAACAAAATCTCGAACTTTAGCTGCAGTTGACCCAACATTGGTATTAGTAGGAACTGGGACCTACTAACTATTCTGATTGGTTACACTCTGAGCCAAAAGCTAGATCGCATTTCAAAACTGTTTGTTCAAAACCTCATGGTCTGGAACTGGAGGAACTGTGTTAGCATTGCGTGCATTAGTATTCCATGCTTAAGATCTACGAGGAAGCATAATCTTAAGCGCATAATGATGGATTAGAATGAGTAAATTGGATCATACCTCACGCACGATAAGAGTAACAAAGAGAGTGAAGTTATCCTATAACATTTCGTAGCCTCCCTCTCATTAGATGTGGTGCACTTCACACCCAGGAAAAGGACACTACTTAGTGCAGCTTTTTAGACATCCTAGGACTCTTAAACCTGAAGCACTGATACCAAGTTTGTCATGCCCCAACGCTTCCACCCTAGGCGTAAACACGGGACCTAGGATTACGAGTGACCCCAAGCTAACCCTGTTGGCATATCATAAGCATACTAAATAAACTGAAGTAAGAAAATACTGTGCGGAAGGTAAATCATAAGATAAACTGAAATGATGGGTAATACCCATATACTGAATCTGAATATATAGAAGTGAGAGTTTAAACAACATTGAAGAGTCAAACTCTAACACTATAGTTGAATCTAACTATGTCTGAAATAAGCCTCTAAACTGACATGAAGTGATGGGACTTGCCCTAGTTAAATCTAACAAAACTGAAACTAAGAAATCTATGAGTGAGAGGGGATTCTTGGGATGTGACCGGAATACGGATTAATCTAAATTGTTGGGTACACGCTTTCGATAGAAAATTTATAGAGTAATAGTGACTAGGCTAAGCTATACATGGGAATAAATTCTCTCTCGAGGATCTTACCCCATTTCAAATGGGTTCCTCTCGGACATCCACTTGCCGCATGAACACCAGCCTACGCCTTACCCCACTCACTCTTTCGAGCTGAGTATTAGGATATGGGACTAGGGCTCACCCTCTTGGGCTGAACCTCATGTCGACCCACTCCTTAGGCCATCAATCTAGTAGTCTTAGTTTCGCGACCTTTCTCTCGAGCAAGCCGAAAACACATAAATAAACTTGTATTTGCACATAAAAATTTGTTAGATTCAACCACAACTACTAGACGAAATCACCATTAAACTACATCTAATCTATCAACAAGCAAGATCCAACTACAATCTTAACCCATATTCGCTAAATCACACCCCAAGAATTAGGGTTTTTAGCCACACATCAAGAGATAGAAATTTATACCTAAATGAGCTTGCATTCAAGTAGGTATGAAAATTTAAGTCTTGTTACAGGCCAAGAATGAAGAATCAAAGAGACCCAAGTCCAAACCCTTGGAGATGAAACCCTTTTCTTCTTCAAGTTTTCAAAAGCCTCTCTAACTCATAGCAAAAATAAAAAGTATTAAGAATTATATTAATTGTTCTATATTGAAAATTTTATACTAAAATCTAATCTCTCAACGAGTATTTATAGTTTTCAAAATTTTGTGTTGCAGTGGATCATTCAGCGACATTAGTCAGAATCGCCGATTGACTCGGTGATACGCCCTTAGGTACAGTTCATCGCCGTCTTGCACCATCCTTCGACATCGTCATGCTCTGTGTCATTGGATGACATAGTACTGCTTTGCGGAACTCCTCGGTGATGCGCCGACTGCTCCCTTTTTTCACCGATTTGATCCTTTCCTTCAGGGCTCAACACACTGGAACAAAAGGCGAAGTGAGACCCTTAGGCGACTCGCCAAGTGGACTCGGCAATCCTCATGCCTTCATTTTGTCGTTCTTTTCAGCCCCTTTTCATTCCTATTTGCGACGTAGTGTCCATGGTTTCCTTCAAAATTCAAATACCTGAACTTAAGTGTTTTCATCAGATATTGAGATAAAATAAGAATTTAAGGACACAATTCCTATTAAAATATACCACTAAATGAGTCCAATTTGTGGACTCATCAACACCCCCAACTTAAACTTTTGCTTGTTCTCAAGCAAACTCAAGTTCAGTCGTTCAAAAAGGGTGTGTTGAACAGTGCTACACAAGACTCAATCATGAATGCACAAAACAAAACTAAATTTACTTATGAAAAGATCAAATGTGTACCCAAAGATTCAAGTTGTGACACACCAATAACAAAGATTCTCATGCTCGCAATACTTGCTACTAATGCAAGTTCAAGCTCAACAAAAGTATCTAAATGCCCTCACACAAAGAATGATTCCATATTCACACACATAATTTAATCAATTTAAGATCAGGAATCATATGCAACGCGCACACTCAAAAAGAGGAACACAATGCATGTTTTCACCCATAGATTTACCCTTATTTTCCAATCGACTTTCAGTTCGGCTCACTCAAGATCAAAAAGGTCTATTCAAGGCTTGTAATGGGGCTGAGTGCAAATGTATGGTCATTTAGGCTCAGTGACTTCTTCATCCTCGTGAGATGTGGTGTTCTCATAACCTCATTTTCCCTTCCCTTATCACTTTTTCTTCTAGTGCTTCTAAGTCATCCTTTTATTTACTCTCCATGTATTGCTTGGAAACCCAATTTCATTTGTACTTTTATTCCACAACTCTTCTTTTTCATTTTTTTTATATATATATGGAGGGTTTCCATTTTTTCGCAAAACCATGGGTTAAGGGAGACTTTTCTTGCACTTCTTGACTTCTCCTTTTCCTTTTCACCACACCCCTAACTTAGGCTTTTGGCCTAAGTTGGCTATTCACTAAACCACAAATCAAGGGGATTATAGGAAGTGGATCAAGTAAGGTCTAGGGTTCATCAAGTTTCTTCCAAAGAAAGGTAAGGCTCAAAGGGTGTTCAAGAGAGTTTCACACACTCACGGGTAGGCCACAACAGAGGTATATATCAAATTACCTCACATTCTTCAAAAATTGCCTAAGATCATCTCGAGAGCACACCTTACTAAATCAATCAAACTAACGGGGAAAATTTTAGGTTTATTCATGCATGGTTCAAAGTGAGCTCATCACACAAGGCATCGACACTTAAGTCAAACAAGACTACACACTTTTGCTAGTGTGCAACGGTCATTACAACAGACTCGATTTGATAAATGGCTAATTACAACGAGATGCAAAGAGTTCACATATTGTCTATGCAATGTTATTTGACCTCGTCGTAGCCACGCATTCATGTTTGTTCGGTTGAGAGCACTATTCAAGTCATCAGTATTGATCGGAACCGAGACTTAAATTTTTGCAAAATAACAACCACTTTAAGCACACGAGAAATGGCAAAAATTTCAGAAATTTTTAAATTTTTCCAGAAGGGTCAAAATCATTTTTGTAATTTAAAACAAAAGGGATCCATGAGCTCAAACATCCACAGAAAGCAGTGTAAACACAATTTTAAACAGAACAACCCAAATATATACAAAACATGAATCACAAATAGCACACAAAAGGTGAGCCTCACCCCACCACAAATAAAAGCAATTTGTCTTCAAATGCAATTAACACAGAATTCAAAAGGTAAAATAAAGAAAGACAGAGAGGGAGGTAAAGAGGGTATCATGTCTAAGTAGTCGCTCCATCTATCTAGGCATCAGTGCCCGTAATGTTGTTAGTCTACTTCAGGTTCTCTTTTTCTTTTCTCTCTGCTTCAGCTTTTGTAGCGATGTTTGCCTCAACCATGTTATCCGAATCATGTACTGCTTTAAAGGCATGTATCACGTTGACGAATCCTCGAGCCCATTAAGGGACAATAGTGTCAATGTGAATCCTCCTACTGGAACCTGCTTCCTTGCTCTCGCTCTTGTTAGTTCTTCTGAATTGTTGTGCTCTTATGTGTCTGGGTGGCATGTTCCTTCCTGTAACTTTTGGTCTGGCCATGTCTGCAAAGTCTTTTAGATAATGTTAGAGCATATTTGACAACCAAACAGAGACTTTCATTTGTAGAGAGACTAGATAATCCATTCGGCATGCCGCCGAATACATTCGGCGAGCCATAGATAATCCACCTAAGGTCACAGTGCGGAAGGATTTAGAGGTGAAGACAAAGGGCGATTAAAGTGTCATTCGGCGAGTCGCCGAGTGCACCTGGTGATCTCGTGCTTCTCACCGAAAGTTACCGCAGCCACAACAAATAATACATGATAGTAAGAGCGAGATGGGGTACTTAGGCGAAGCGCGGAGTTGTTCGGCGAGCTCATCACAGCTCACCGAATCACCTATCGTGCCTCATTTTGACCCAACTATTGAGATCGGCCACGCAACCCCCGAAAATACTATTTAGGCACAAATTTAACTATGAACCATAACATACGAATACCACCCATCATACATTAACTCGACTAGATATATCGGAGAGAAGGATTTCACCATTTAAGCAAGGTTATCGAATAGCAATCGACACTTAACCAATTCTATCCAATCAGGGAGGTTCAACAGATCTTAACAATGCCAAAGAGTGTGCAAATGAGTGTAATTTTGACAAAATAATTACGATTATTAAGAAGCTAACCTTTTGTATTGATTGAAATGCTACTGATAAGCTAGACGGCAATGCAATCCAAATCAACGCACAAATCAATGAAACAAAATACTCCAAAAGTGTAAGAAATATAAAAAACTAGAGTGTTGGTGTGAGTTTGGACAGATGAAAAGTGAGGGAAATTGAATGAAGTTGAAACTTTTAAAACTTTGGCTTGCAAAGACCGTCCAATTTTCGCCCACTCGGCGACATTAGTCAAGCTTGCCTACTCACTCAGCGGAGCGCCGATTATTTATTTTCTTTTCCGAAATTTATAGAACCTCTGGTTTATGAGGGTCCAACCAGCGGTTTCCATCGTGATCGCCAACATAGTCGGCTATTCGCCAATAATTCCAAAGCTCACCTAGTTTTACAGACTCTAATTTTGGAGATATTTGGAGTCAAATGGTGGATAAGGTTGAGTTCGCCGACCTCTTCGCCGACTCGCCAATTGGATCTGTTGTTTTTCACCCTGCACTTATCGAGCACTTCTCACACTTCAACCTATACCAACAACACATCATTATTTTACCAATACGCGAATATAAAGACAATAAAGGGTTTTGGGTTGCCTCCCAAACAACGCCTTATTTAATGTCGTGGCATGACACAAGTTCTCTTTTAAATCTCATTCTTGGGGTTACCCATGGTACCACTCGACAAACCTCCTGGCTGTCTCAAATTTAGGTGCGATGAGATATGACCCATTTGGGTCTCTAACTGCTTGATTGAAACTGAATGAGAGGTAATGGTCTGGATAAGGGTAGACACATCTTCTTTCATGCCTTCCAGCATTTCGTCTAACCCTTCAACTTTGTTGAGGATGTGCGAGAGCATATCCTCAGACCTATCACCGTCCGAATCCTTTGGCTTCTGGCGCTCATGGGGTGGCACGTATCTATCCTTCTCCCCATCCTTCCAATTTGAATTACAGTTCCTCCATTCACGATCACGGTCCTTCCAACCTTCTTCTCTAGCCCAACCTTGGTTACCACCCTGCCTTGGGTAATTTGAGTGGTAGCCACCTCCCTGGTTGGCTAGAAAATTTACCTCCTCATTATACAAGGTTTCAAACTTTATCTCCTCATGATTAGCACCCCCGACCCCCACAACATTGACACCATGGGCATTGGCCCCCATAACATTTTTGGATAAAATATCAAGTTGCGTCATGATTTTTGCCATGTTCTGATCTCTCTCGTTGTCTTTTTCAATCTGCTCCTTGGATAGCTTGAAAGTGAGAGGGGAAACTTTGTCCTGACGAGTGTACCATGCTCTGTTGATGGTTTTCATACCATCTAAAAGTTGGGTTGTTGCATTAAGCCTCCCGATGAGAGTTGGTCAGCGACGCCTTTGTTCACCGAGTCTAAGCTCCGGTAGAAGTATTGAAGTAGCACGTTATCAGGCAAACAATGGGTTTGGCATTGGAGCACCAATTTTTTAAACCGAAGCCAGGTTTCGTGCAGAGGCTCTCCGTCTAGACGTTTAAAGCTCTGGATGCTATCCCGTAGTGACATCATCTTTGAGGGAGGGAAAAATTGCACTAGAAACACGGTTACCAACTCCTCCCAAGAAGTGATGGATTCTCATGGTAGCTCGGCTAGCCACTTTCAAGCTTCTCCCATCAACGAGAAAGAGAATAGACTTAACCAGACCGACACCTGGAAGATGTTTTTTAACGAGAATGGTCCACACACACCTACAAAGTTTTCAATATGCTCGTGAGGATCCTCATGAGCCAGTCCACTGAAAAGTCCCTTTAGTTTTAAGAGTTGCAACATGGTGCTCGTTATAAGGAACATTTTATTTCCCTCAGCTGGGGGTAAACGTATGGCTCCAACACCTCCCATGATATGGGGGTCATTGACGTTGGGATCTTGGACATCGTTGAGATTTTTTATGTCATCTTGGTGGCCTACTTGGCTACGTTGCTACCATTAACACTCATGCTTTCTAAAATATTCACGCAACAAATAAACAAAACTAAAAATGAAGTAAGTAGACTACACTAAGAAGAACAAAAATTCTACTAATCTAAGAATTCTCAAGTAACACCACTCCCCAGCAGCGGCGCCAATTTGATGTTTGCGTAATCAACGACACAACTTCCAATGCAAGTGTGTACGATTGAGCAATAATATAATAACCCAACCAAGGGCTGGGGTCGAGTCTCAATGGAGTAGTTTTGAGAATTAATAGAAAAATAAAATTTAGTTCTAACTAATCGTTGCTAAAGACATTAACGATTAAAAATATTGTAAATTAAAGGGGGACACAAAAGTGTCAATTAAAAATTTAGGGGTTTTGTCACAAGTATAGCAAAAACAGTAGAAATAACAAAGAAATCTATGAGTGAGAGGGGATTCTTGGGATTTGACCGGAATACGGGTTAACCTAAATTGGTGGGTACACGCTTTCGATAGAGAATTTATAGAGTAATAGTGACTAGGCTAAGCTATATGTGGGAAAAAATTATCTCTCGAGTAACTTACCCCATTCCAAATAGGTTCCTCTCGGACACCCACTTGCCGCATCAAGACCAGCATACGCCTTACCCCACTCACTCTCTCGAGGTGAGTGTTAGGATATGGGACTAGGGCTCATCCTCTCGGGCCGAACCTCATGTCGACCCACTCCTTAGGCCATCAATCTAGTATTCTTGGTTTCGTGACCTCTCTCTCGAGCAAGCCGAAAACACTTAAATAAACTTGTATTTGCAACTACAAATTTGTTAGATTCAACCACAACTACTAGATGAAATCACCATTAAACTACATCTAATCTATCAGCAAGAAAGATCCAACAACATTCTTAACCCATATTTGCTAAATCACACCCCAAGAATTGGGGTTTTAAGCCACACATCAAGAGATATAAATTTATACCTAAATGAGCTTGCATTCAGGTGGGTGTGAAGATTTAAGTCTTGTTACAGGCCAAGAATGAAGAATCCAAGAGATCCAAGTCCAAACCCTTGGATATGAAACCCTCTTCTTCTTCAAGTTTTCAAAACCCTCTCAAACTCAGAGGAAAAATAAAAAGTACTAAAAATTATATTAATTGTTCTATATTGAAAATTTGATACTAAAATCTAATCTCTCAACGAGTATTTAAAGTTTTCAAAATTTTGTGCTGCAGTGGATCATTCGGTGACATTAGTCAGAATCTCTGATCGACTCGGCGATTCTCCCTTAGGTGCAGTTCATCGCCGTCTTGCACCATCCTCAACATCTTCATGCTCTGTTTCATTGGGCGACATAGTACTGCTTTGCGGAACTCCTCGGTGATGCACCGATTGCTCCCTTTTTCCGCCGATTTGATCCTTTCCTTCAGGGCTCAGCACACTGAAACAAAAGGTGAAGTGAGACCCTTCGGCGACTCGCCAAGTGGAATTGGCAATCCTCAGGCCTTCATTTTGTCATTCTTTTCAGCCACGTTTCATTCCTTTTTGCGACGTAGTGTTCATGCTTTCCTTCAAACTTCAAATACTTGAAACTTAAGTATTTTCATCATATATTAAGATAAAATAAGCATTTGAGGACACAATTTCTATTAAATATAGCCCTAAATGAGTCCAATTTATGGCCTCATCAATGAGCTAAATGTGGATTCCAATGTATTTGCCTCATCAAGAGGACCTAATATACCCGACCAAAGGTATAGAGGCATGACTGGCGTGATCACTAAAATAATGCCCGCAGAGGGGACTTACAACCTATGGGCACGTAGTTCTAGGAATTGAGCAGGACTGACCCTAGCCCACTCAGTATTAAGCTACTCTTAATTAGAATGTAAATAAGCAATATTATGACTGAAATGCTGAAGAATTGGATAGATCAATTACTGACATGCAAACTCTGAGAATGTAACAATTATGACTGATAATATGACATCCGTAAACTAAAGCATGTGTATATCTGAATAACCTGAATAATCTGACCTAGCATGTATAATTCATGAACTAAATGAATATATACAACTAGAGTTCTAAATATTATACAAGGAACTGAGCAAAAACATGATAATCTAATTTGGATCATTCTAACAGCTAAGACCCAACAATTTCTAACATTTAAGAAACCCTAGGTCTAAATAATATTAAGAGAATCAAGATTCTAACTGAAATCTAGGGACTTCATGGGTGAAAGGAACCCACTGGTGCAATCCCACATACCTAGCGACAAAATTCATGGAAAAGTCTTTCGATTTCGGAGCTGGAACCGAAGAAAACCTGTTGCGTTCTTGGACTAGGGCTTGGTCGACTTTTTCTCCTTCTGTGTTCTAATTTGCTAAGTTTTGGTGAATGATTATTTTAGGGTAGATTATAATTTAGTTACTAGGCTAAAACAGACCAAAACTATGTAATTTAGGGGCTAAATGATGTAGTTTAAGGGTCCAACGCATAAGAAAAAGACCAAACGACCCCTGACTTAACTGTTGTCAAGGCCACCGACGGACCAGACCGACAGACCATCGAACAACTGAAGGTCTGTACTGGTCAACCGTTATCAACATCTGAGGCTGAAACTCGAGGGTACGACCTACGGCCCTGGACCACGAACCATGGTCTGACCTACGGTCCGTAGGTCCTGGAGTAGACTGACCCTTAGCTGATTTTCTGGAGAGGTACCGGGGAAAGGTTGCAGTCGCGAACCACGGACCAGAAGAATAGACTATGGGTCCCATACGGTCCGTGAGTGGCAACCGTGGGTCGCACCTGCAACTTCTGGAAAAAAATATACATTTTTTATTTCTAGGATACGGGGTGTTACAGTCAGATTCTATTGCATTGACCAGGTTATCAGTTACATATCAGTATTTAGTTTCAGCATGTTATAAACTTGGTCATTGGATTCAGTTAGTTCATGTTCAGTATTTTCAGCATAGTATCATGTTCGTATTATATTATTGCTTTACCGCTTTGTTCAATTATATGTTTTATTCAACTTTATTCTATCATGCATGCTCAATACCTTTCAAGTACTGACGCATACTCTGCGCTACATGTTCTCGTGTGAAGGTTCAGGTCCTCAGCATTTAAATCACATATCGATCGGTTCCCGATCTCCAGCTCAGCAGCATCAGTGGTGAGTCCTCATTTTTCGAGCACGTTTGACATGATTATCTTTCTTTACTTTCAGTCTTTAGTTTCAGTTTTGCTAGATTTAGCTGGGGTAAGTTCCAATATTTCTAGTCAGCTAGAGGCTTTATTTCAAACATAGTTAGATTCAGTTTTAGCCCTGAAATTTTATCTTTCAATTGTCATTAAAATCACAATTTATTTATTCAGATAGTATTGGGTATTCCCCATTATTTCAGTTTACATCATGTTTTAAGCATCTACACAGTATTTCTATTTCAGTAAATCTTTAAGTATGCTTATTATATGCCAACAAGAATAGCTTGGGGTCACTCGTGATCCTAGGTCCCGTGTTCGGGTTCGGGGGTAGCTTCAGGGAGTGACAAACTTGGTATCAGAGCACTAGATTCAGAGTCCTGGGATGTCTAAAAAGCCGCACTAAGTAGAGTCCTTTTAATGGTTATGAAGTGCACCACATCTAATGAGGGGGAGGCTATGAAGTGTTTTAGGAAAACTCCACTTTGTTGTTACTCTTATTGTGCATAAGGTATGATCTAACTTCTTGTTTCTAACTTGACGGTATGCGTTTTCAGATCAGTCCTTCTCATAGAGCATATGGAAGTAATGTGAATGCACACAACGCTAACGCAACTCCTCCAGTCCTAGATCAGGAAGTTTTGAATGCAGAGTTTCGGAATGCCATCCATCTTTTGGTTTAGAGTGTACCCAACCATAACAACCAGCAGACTCTAGCTCTTGCAAATTCTAGTGGTGGATCAGTGGCAGCCAGTGTTTGTAATTTTGTTAGGTAGAATCCTCCTGAGTTTCTAGAGTCACAATTTGTTGAAGATCCC
>JAJOOO010001486.1:0-68183 GCA_029582685.1 Solanum piurae | reverse complement strand
GTGTCGTAATCGAACGTTTTGACCCTAAAGACATTTATTAAGACACTAGGGTCACCTCCACTGATTTTAAACTCCAAACAACACATAAAAACATGAACAACATACTAGAACGCACCAACACGTAAAAGACTAGTTTCCGAACGTCTTGGTCGTCCCTTGACGTTTGACTTCCAAACTCTTTAAAACTGACTTAAAAGGCTATTCCTCATTATTTTAACAATTTATTAATGCATAACACCCATGTGAGGCTCTAATTTATCCTACTTCATTTTGAGGGGTGTTACAATTTAGTTGCTATAGTGTTCTTAATCAGATTATCATGTATTTGTAACACTTTAGCTTAGTTCCTTGCATGAAAGTCAAAACTCTAGTTCTGTAGATTCATTTAGTTCATGAATTACACTAGCTAGGACAGATAAACAGTTATACATGCCTCAATTTTTAAATGCATTATTATCAGTACTTTAATATTTCATTTTCAGTTAGCATGTCAGAATATTGAGCTATCCAGTATATTTCAGTTATATTTATTCTACACATTTCCAGTTAGGAATAGGCTTAAGACCGAGTTGGACTAGGGTCAGTCACCCTCATAGTGCCATAACTATGTGCTCCCGTAGGTTTAGAAGTCCCCGTTGTTGGGCATCATTTTTATTGATCACGCCAGTCATACCTCTATACCCCTGGCAAGGTATATTGGGTCCTTTTAATGGGGTGTATACAAGGGACTCCACGTTCAGCTCATGTGATTTTATGTCATTAATACTAGCTCCTACAGTCAGGCTCTAGTGCATTTGACTAGGTTTCAGATATATTTAAGTATTCAGTTTTAGCATGTTATGTACTTGGTCATTGTATTCAATTCACTTCAGTTCAGTATATCTCAGTACCTTTATCTCGTTTAGATTATATCATTGTTCAGTATGCTTCATTCAGTTATATATATTCTTTATCTTATCATGCATGCTTAGTACCTTTCAAGTACTGACGCATACTCTTTGCTACATCTTTTCGTGATGTAGGTTCAGGTCCTCAGCATTTAGATCACGTGTTGATCGGTTCCCGATGCATATTTCAGCACTATCAGTGGTGAGTCCTCATTCTTCGAGGACAATATACATGTTCTTTTACATCCTGTCTTTCATTGTAGTTTTAGTTTTTCTAGAGTTAGCTGGAGGCATGTCCTAGCATCTCTAATCAGTTAGAGGCTTATTTCAGACATAATATTAGATTCAGCTTTAGATTTGAGTTTGATCTTTCAAATGTTATTGAAGTTAGAGTTTTTTATATATTCAGATCAATATTGGGTATTCCCTACTTTTAGTTATCACTCTTTAAGCTTCCGCATAGTATATTTATTCAGTAATCTTTTAGTACGTTTAGCTTGGGTCACTAGTGATCCTAGGTCCCGTGATTATACCAAGGCGGTAGCCTCGGAGCATGACAAACTTGATATTAGAGCATTAGGTTTAAGAGTCCTAGGATGTCTGAAAAGTTACACTAAGTAGAGTCCATTTCATGAGTGTGAAGTATGCCACACCTATTATGGAGAGGCTACAAAATGTTTTAGGAAAAACTTCACTTTCTTGTTATTCTTATTGTGCATGAGTATGATCACCTTTCTAACTCGACATTATGCATTTTAGATCATGCCTCCTCGTAGAGCTTACACAAGGAATGCTAATACATGTAACTCTTATGCAGTTCCTCCAGTCCCAGACCATGAGGTTTCGAATGCATACTTTCAGAATGTTATTCAGCTTTTGGCTTAGAGTGTCGCCAACCAGAACAATTAGCATATTCTAATCCCTGCAAATAGTAGTGGTGGATCAGTGGCAGCTAGGGCCCATGATTTTGTTTGGATTAATCCGCTTGAGTTTCTAGGGTCACAAGTTGGTGAAGACCCCCACAACTTCATTGATGAGGTCAAGTAGATCTTTGGAGTGATGCAATTGACTGGAAATGATAGGGTAGAGTTGGTATCCTACCAGATTAAGGATGTGTCTTACCTATGGTTCACGCATTGGAAAGACAACAGGGGTGAGAATGCAACTCCTGTGACTTGGGAGTTTTTACCGGAGCTTTTCTAGATAGGTTCTTCCCAACATTGTTGAGGTAAGATAAGGTTCGGGAATTTATGAATTTAAGACAGGGTTCAATGTCAGTCCAAGAGTATGGACTGAAGTTCACCCATCTCTCTAGGTATGCTCCACATATGGTTGCCGTTCCCAGCGAACAAATGAGTAAGTTCCTATTTGGGGTATCTGACTTGGTAAAGTAAGAGTGCAGAAATTCTATGTCGTTACAGGATATGAGTATCTCTAGGCTCATGACTCAACAAGTTGAGGGAGATAAGCTTAGGGAACAAGCTAAGGACAACAAGAAGGCAATGATAGGAAACTATGAGTACTCTCAGTAGAAATCAAATGGTGGAAATCGCTCGCAGTTTTAGCAAAGGTCTTCAGCTCCAGCACCTTTATCAGCTAGTGCTCTATCCCCCAGGTTTTGACTGGATCAGAAAGGTAGGGCATCAGGCTCTAAGTATCAAGGGAGTGTTTCAGGTAAGATGACCTATCCAACTTGTCCAAAGTGTGGTAAGAACCATCCGGGCGAGTATCTTGCAGGCAATGAAGAATGTTTTGTTTGTGGTTAGACTGGTCAGAGGTTGAGAGATTGCCCTTATTTTAAATAGGAACAGTGAGGTAATAATAGTAGGGCTCAATCTACAGCTCCAGCAGAACCAGCAGGCCGCCTAACTCAGCAGAGTTATTCATCTGGTACAGGTGGCGGTCAGCGCTAGAACAGGTTGTATGCTCTACAGGCTTGCCAGGACCATGAAGATTTTGCTAATGTGGTCACTGGTATGTTACGAGTCTTTCACTTAGATGTTTATGCTTTGTTAGATCCAGGGGCTACTCTTTCCTTTGTAACTCCGTATATAACAGTGAACTTCAGTGTTAGTCTAGAAACTATTTCAAAACCTTTCTCAGTCTCTACCAGAGTTTGTGACCCAGTTATAGCTAGACGGGTATATAGAAATTGCCCTGTCACAGTCTCTCAGAAAGTCACAACAGCTATTCTTGTAGAGTAAGAAATGGTAGACTTTGATGTCATTCTAGGCATGGATTGGTTACATTCTTGTTATGCCTCAGTCGATTGTAGAAATAGGATCATTCGCTTTCAGTTTCCAAGCAAACCAGTCTTAGAATGGAAGTGTAGCTCGGTGCCTATAAGTGGATTAATTTCCTACCTTAAGGCCAAAAAGATGATCTTTAAAGGGTATCTCTATCATCTTGTTCGGGTTAAGGATTCAAGCTCTGAAACCCTAACTCTTGAGTGAATCCCAATAGTAAATGAGTTTCCTGAGGTTTTTATAGAAGATCTTCCTGGAATTCCTCTTGAATGGGAAATCGATTTCTGATTAGATCTCCTTCCAAATGCCCAGCCTAATTCTATTCCTCCTTACAGAATGGCTCCAGCTGAGCTTAAGGAATTGAAAAATAAATTGAAAGACCTTCTAGATAAGGGCTTCATTAGACCTAGTATTTCCCCAAGGGGTGCTCTAGTGTTGTTTGTGAAAAAAAAGATGGTTCTCTCAGTATGTGCATTGACTATTGGCAGTTGAACAAAGTCATAATCAAGAATAAGTAACCTATCCCAAGGATTGATGACATGTTCGACCAACTTCAGGGTGCTAGTCATTTTTCGAAAATAGACCTCAGATCCGGTTATCATCAGCTTAGAGTCAGAGATAGTGACATCCCGAAAATAGCCTTCAGAACTCGGTATGGTCATTATGAATTTGTAGTTATGTCATTTGGACTAACCAATGCTCCCACAGCTTTCATGGATTTAATGAACATGGTGTTCAAGCAGTATTTGGACTTGTTCATTATCATCGTTATGGATGATATCCTCATTTACTCTAGGAATGAGGAAGAACATGTGACTCATTTGAGGGTTGTCTTACAAACTCTCAAAGATCGCCAGTTATTTGCAAAGTTTAGCAAATGTGAATTTTGGTTACAATCAGTTACTTTCCTTGGGCATATAGTGTCCAACAAAGGTATCCGAGTGGATTCTCAAAAAATAGAGGCAGTGAAGCAATGGCCCAAACCCACCTCTCCAACACATATGAGAAGTTTCATGGGTTTAGACGATTATTATAGAAGGTTCGTAAAAGGATTTTCATCCATAGCTTCTCGATTGACTAAGTTGACTCAGAAAAGGGTTAAGTTTTAGTGGTTAGATGAGTGTGAGAGGAGCTTCTGATAATTGAAAACTAGGTTGACTATGGCTCCTATTTTGACTCTACCAAAGGGTTAAGATGGTTATGTGGTCTGTTGCGATGCAACCAGAGTCGGCTTAGGTTGTGTGCTGATACAGCGAGGTAAGGTTATAGCTTATGCATCTAGACAACTTAAGGTTCATGAGAAGAACTATCTGACATATGACCTTGAGCTTGCAGCCATAGAATTTTCCCTAAAGATTTGGAGACAGTACTTGTATCGTGTTCACGTAGATGTGTTCACAGACCACAAGATCCTTCAGTATGTGTTCACCTAGAAATACTTGAATCAATGACAGAGGATATGGTTTGAATTTCTCAAGGACTATGATATAAATAGGCTTTACCATCTTGGTATGCCCAATGCATTAGATGATGCTCTTAGAAGACTATCTATGGGTAGTGTAGTGCATGTTGAGGAAGAAAGGAAGGAATTAGCAAAGGATGTTCACCGGCTTGCTCGCTTAGGATTTGCCTTATGAACATATAAGATGATGGTGTGACAGTTGAGAATGGGTCAAAATTTTCATTGGTAGACGAGGTTTAGGACAAACAAGACAGTGATCCTATATTGCTTCAATTGAAGGGTGCAATTCATCAGTAGAAAGTTGAGGTTTTCTCCTAAGGGGGAGATGGTGTTGGTCGTTTATGAGTTCCGAAGGTGGATAAGTTGAGACAGTAGATTCTTACAGAAGACCATAGCTCCAAGTATTCTATTCATCCAGGCGCCACCAAGATGTACCGTGATCTGCGGGAAGTCTTTTGGTGGAATGGCATGAAGAGGTATATAGAAGATTTTGTGGCTAAGTGCCCTAATTGTCTGTAGGTGAAGGTAGAGGTATGACTCAGGAGATTAAAATTCCTACATGGAAGTGAGAAGTGTACATGGACTTCATTACGGGTTTACCTTGTACTAGTAGATAACATGATTCCATTTGGGTGATAGTAGACAGAGTTACTAAGTCTGCTTATTTCTTGGCTGTCAAGACTACAGATTCGATGGAGGATTATGCCAAGCTTTACATTAATGAGATAGTCAGGTTGCATGGGGTTCCTTTGTCTATTTTCTCAGATAGAGGTCCTCAGTTTACCTCTTATTTCTGGAAGTCATTTTAGAAAGGCCTTGGTACTCAGGTATATCTTAGCACAACATTTCATTCATAGACAGATGGTCAGATAGAGCGTATCATTCAGAATTTAGAGGACATGTTGAAAGCTTGGGTGATTGATTTTAAGGGAAATTATGATGCTCACCTACCTCTCATAGAGTTCGCCTATAATAATAGCTACCATTCCAGCATTCAGATGGCCTCTTATGAGGAATTATATGGGTGTAGGTGCAGATATCCAGTTGGTTGGTTTGAAGTAGGTGAAGCAGCCTTGATAGGCCCGAATTCAGTTCATGATTCTATGGAAAAAGTTCAGCTCATTAGAGATAGACTTAAGAAAACCCAGAAGTCCTGTATCATATTATTTCTAATCAGTCTCTTAGTTTAATATTGCGTAAAGTCAGTCTTAGTATCATATTCCTTCAGTTTTACTTGCATTTTCAGTGTATTTGCATGTTTTGGGAATTAGATCAGTCAGATTTTAGTATCTAATACTTAGTGGTAGGGTTTGCAGCTCTTTCCCTTCATACCTATCTAGTTTAGTCTTCATTCGAGGATGAATGTTCCCAAGGGGGAGATAATGTAACAACCCAAATTCAAAAAGAGAGAAAATGTAGATTTTCAGAAGTTGCAAGTGCCACCAACGTGGCCACCTACGGACCGTAGGTTCAACCATGGACCATAGGTGGGGTTCATGGTTGGCCACCTGCAACTCCCTCCCAATCCCCAAAGAAAATTTAGCTAACTCCAGAACCACGCCAGGACCTACGGACCGTAAGATGGACCACGTTGTGTGGTCCAGGTCAGTGGTTCAGACCCTTCAGAACCCATTCACTGAAGCTGAACAACGACTGACGAGGACGGACCGTATGTCCATCCACGTTCCATCGGTCAGGCCCGCCATTGGCCCCTACAGTTTTAAGTCAGGGGTTGTTTGGTTTTTTCCACTATGCGTTCGACATCTAAACTACGTCGTTTCACCCCTAAACTACATCATTTTTGTCAATTTAAACCTAGTAACTTAATTAGATCCTACCCTAATCGATTATTCTCAAAAATCAATAGAAACTTAGCACAAAGGAAGAGAAAGCAGTCGACCCAACCCTCTCATAGAATGCAATAAGTTTCCTCAATTCTAGCACCGAAATCAAAAGATTTCTCCGTGGAATTCATCACTAGGTATACAGAATTTCACTAGTGGATTCCTTTCACCCATTAGGTCCCTAGAATTCAGTCAGATTCTTGATTCCCTTCATATTGTTTAGACCTAGGGTTTCTAGAACTTAAAAAATTTGTGATGATTTAGCTGCTATATTGTTCATAATCAGATTATCATGTATTTGTAACACTTTTCCTTAGTTTCTTGCATGAAACTCAGAACCCTAGTTCTGTAGATTCGTTTAGTTCATGAATTACACTAGTTAGGACATATATACAATTATACATGCCTCAGTTTTCAAATGTGTCATTATCAGTACTTTATTATTCGGTTTTCAGTTAGCATGTCACAATATTCAGCTATCCAGTATATTTCAGTTATATTTATTTTACACATTTCCAGTTGGGAGTAGGCTTAACATCGAGTTGGACTAAGGTTAGTCACCCTCATAGTCCCAGAACTGCATTCCCCCATAGGTTTTTAAGTCCCCTGTGTTGGGCATCATTTTAGTGATCACGCTAGTTATACATCTATACCCCTAACAGAGTATATTGGGTCTACTCGATGGGGTGTAAACATCGGACTCCACGTTCAGCTCACATGGTTTTATGTCGGTTAATAGTAGCTCTCACAGTCAGACTCTGGTGCATTTGACCAGGTTTAAGATATATTTCAATATTCAGTTTCAACATGTTATGTACTTGGTCATTGCATTAAGTTCAGTTCAATTCAGTATATCTCAGTATCTTTATCATGTTTAGATTATATCAATATTCAGTATGCTTCATTCAGTTATATATATTATTCATCTTTGTCCTATCCTGCATGCTCAGTACCTTCAAGTACCGATGTATACTATGTGCTACATCTTTTCGGTATATATGTTCAGGTCCTCAACATTTAGATCACGTGTAGATCAATTCCCGATCCGTATTTCAAAAGTATCAGTGGTGAGTCCTCATTCTTCGAGGACAACATACATATTCTTTTACAATCAGTCTTTCATTTTAGTTTCAGTTTTGCTAGAGTTAGATGGGCGCATGTCCTAGCATCTCTATTCAGTTAGAGGCTTATTTCAGACATAGTATTAGATTCAACTTTAGATTTGAGTTTGATCTTTCAGTTGTTATTGAACTCATAGTCTTTTATATATTTCGATCAATATTTGGTATTCCCCACTTTTAGTTATCACAGTTTACGCTTCTGCATAGTATATTTATTAAGTAATCTTTTTGTATGCCTATGATATGCCTGCTCATGGTTAACTTGGGGTCACTCGTGATCCTAGGTCCCATGTTTACGTCAAGGGGGTAGCATCGGGGCGTGACATTATGTCTCTTACTTGCGATATTAGCTAGTATTTTGGAGAAAGGAGTTCATTTGAGATATTTTTGTAATTATTCTTTAACTCAAATCAGGACCCTGTCTAACTGAGTTCTCTCTAAGGGCATTGAAAGATTTACCTAAGTAGTATTCAGTTTATTTTCAAGTTCAAAGTGCAGACTAGTAGCCTCATATTTTCCTTTTGAACTACCTTTAAGCACCCTTTTTAAATTTTCTTTAAGTTGTAGATTTTCAGCTTCTAGAACAGTCATTTGTTCTTCCATTTAAGACTAAAGCAAATTGTCCATATTGAAAAATATCTAGGAGGTCAATTTTAGTAGTCAACTTACTAATTGAGTCAATAAACACATAATCTAGAATTCTTAGCTTTTTAATGGAATAAACATTCAGATTTTGTTTAGAATTAGAGAGAGTTACCTCTTCATCAACATCATCATCTTCAGATTTTGCCACGAAGGCAAACATAGAATCAAAAAAATCTTCATCATCCGTTATAGTAATAATTGAAATATCCTCTGAATGTTCAGATTTTAGTGAGTCACTTGAGAAGTTTTCTCAGACAGCAAGAGCCTTTTTCACTACATAGTCAGCCACAAATCTTCTTTGACTTATCAGTGACCTGTTCCCTTCTCTTGTCTTTTTAACCTCTATATTTGACATATTCTTTGTATTCTAATCGGTGCATAGTGTAATATCTGATAAAATGCCTTGGTTCACAATACTTATGGCCCAAGTCAGTAGTATTAGCCTACTTGCTTGAGTTTTCTTTCTTCATGAATCCGCCATGCTTTTTCACAATCTTTTGAAATTTTAGAGTTAATTTGGTCATGTACTCATATTCTTCATAAATATGATTTTGAGAAACATAGAGAGCCAGATATTTATCCATCTTTACTTCCTTCTTGGAAAAATCTTATTGCTTGTTCAACTTATGTGTTTGAAGATTCCCAATCAACTCATCCATTGTAAGGATCTTCAGGTTCATTGCTTTAGTAATAGCATCAACTTTACATTCCCAAGACTTGGGAAGAATTAGTAGTACATTTCAGGCCCATTTTCTTGGATGAATGGGTTCTTCCAAGCAAGAAAGCTCATTTGTGATGGTGGTAAACTTGGTATGTATCTTTTGAATTGTTTAACTATCCTTTATAACAAAATTTTCATACAGAGTGGTAAGCATAAAAACTTTTAACTCATTCACTTGTATGGTTTCTTCATGAGTAGTTCTTAGTCAGGACTAGATCTCTTTGAGGATTTCACACACATAGATTTTGTTGTATTCATCTACCCTTACACCACAAACCAACAAGTTCTTTACCTGATAATTCTTTTCAATGTTTTTCCTATCAACTTCATTATATTCTTTTCAAATTTTAGGAATAGAATTGGTGACTTTTCCATTTTCCGCATCATGCATTGTAATATGTGGACCATCTAAGACGATGTCCCATAGTTCACTATTTTGATCCATGAGAAAGTTAGGCATGCGGATTTTCTACTAACCATATTAGAAGTAGCCATTAAATAGGGATGGACTAGTTAATGATTGTCCTTCTTCAAAATTCAAAGACCAACCATTTCTTTCTCAGGATCCTCTCTCGGTGTTAACCGTATATAGAGTCTAAGCTTTGATACCAATTGATAAAATACATGTTTTCACTACTAGTCAGTGGACTAGCCCCATTTATTAAATAAAATAGTATGTAAAGTAAAAGTTTAAAATAAGAACACAAGTATTTACGTGGAAACCCCCTTACTCGACGGAGGAGAAAACCATGAGTTGTCGCATAAGATGCCAACATACTTATGGTCTCCTATCAAATGAAATATAATTGAATCATCTTTCCAACTCCATCGAGATTGCTAAAATCCTATCTCAGAGTAAAAAGTAATGCTCATTTTAGTGAAGACCTATAGAGCAGAGCTTGACCGACGACCCCTACTGACGGTTTGTAGGTCAACCGATGGTCTGTAGGTCCCTCCGTGTATGACCTTCATCAACTTTTAATTTAGAGTCATTTAGGTATTTTTCCTGTGTGTTGGGGACTTTAAACTACATCGTTTAAGGCCTAAACTACGTCGTTTTACTCATTTTAAGCCTAATAACTTAGTCAGACATACCGATAACCTTTATTCCCCAAAATTCATCAAAATTCAAGCAAAAAGAGAAGCAAGAGGCGCCAGCTTTCCCAAGAACAACTAGCATGTTTCCTTCTAGTTCAAACCCCGAAATCGAAGGATTTTTCCGTAGATTTCATCACCATGTATGTTGGATTTTACTAGTGGATTCCTTTCATCCACTAGGTCCCTAGAATTCAGTCACTCTCTTGATTCCCTAAATCTTGTTTAGACCTAGGGTTTCTAGAAACTTTAGCTATTTGTTGTGATTTAGTTATTATAGTGTTCCTAATCAAATTATCATGTTTTATTGGAATCGTTGTTAAATTCCTTGTATACAACTCTGAACACTAGTTGTGTAGTTACTTTTATTTCATGAAATTCACTTGCTAGGTCAGTAAAACATATAATCATGTTTAAGTTTTCGAATGTCACATTATTAGTATATAATTGTTATATTTTCAGATTTTGCATGTCAGTAATTTCAGCTATTCATCATTTTAGTATTTTAGTCATAATGTGTTATATACATATTCAGTTGGGAGTAGACTTAACACCGAGTATGACTAGGGTTCAACGTACCCGTATAGTCCCAAAACTACGTGCCCCCGTAGGAGTATAAGTCCCCTTAGTAGGCATCAGATTTAGTGATCATGCTAGTCATTCTTTTATGCCCCTGGCAAGGTATATTGGGTCCTCTCGATGGGTCGTATAAATCGGACTCCACTTTAGCTCACATGGTTGTAGGTCGGATAATAGTAGCTCCTAAAGTTAGATTCTAGTGCATTTGACCAGGTTTTAAGTTATATTTCAGTATTCAGTCTCAGCATGTCATGTTAATAAGAAATACTTAGTCACTGCATTCAGTTCAGTTCATTTTAGTATATCTCAGTATTTACATTAAGTTCAGATTATGTCATTGCTCAGTCATGCTTTGTTCAACTTACATATTTGTTCAGTTATAATCTATATCTTGCATGCTCAATCATGTTTTGTTCAACTTACATATTTGTTCAGTAATAATCTTTATCATGCATGCTCAGTACATTCCAAGTACTGACGCATAGTCTGCGCTACATCATTTCATGATGTAGGTTCAGGTCCTCTTCATTATATCACGCGTCGACTAGTTCCCGATCCATTCTCAACAGCGTCAGTGATGAGTCCTCATACTTCGAGGACAATAGAAATGTTTTCCATTTCAGTCTTTCATTTCAGTTTTCAGTTTTCAGTTTTGTAAGAGTTAGTTGGGGGCATGTCTCAGCAACTCTAGTCAGTTAGAGGCTTTTCAGACATAGTTTTATTTTCAACTTTAGCTTTTGAGTGATTGTTCAGTATCACTAAACTCTCAGTGTATTTTATATATTCAGACCAGTTTTGGGTATTCCCCACTATTAGTTATAAATTGATTTAGCTTCGCATTAGTCCATCTTTTCATAGATACGTTCAGTTTGCTTATGATATGCCAGCTCAGGGTTAGCTTGGGGTCACTTGTGATCCTAGGTCCCATGTTTATGCCAAGGGGAAAGCCTCGGGGCATGACAGAAACAAATCTAAACATAAGTAATGCTAATAATATTCAAAATGTTTAAAACTTCTAAACACTCAAGACTAAAATAACTCACTAACTTTGTCTATCTATGAAGCCTCTATAACTGAATATAAGTGCCCTTAACTATTCTACTAATAATGACTAAAAAATCAAATAAACTAAAATACTAAATTGGAGTCCTACAGAACTGAAGAGTTCTCAGTGACTACTAATTGAGAGAGAATCACGACCCAAAGTATACCCTAGGCCCAACATGACGTATAGGACCCCAAGAGGCCTTAGACAAGCCACTTAGCATACATCATACACAATAACAAAAATAAAGATTTTAATGAAACAATATAATATCATAAAAGAGTTTGACTAAAATGGAAGTCTAACATAAGTCTCAATAAGACAACTACTAATCATACACCACGTACAAATGTCTGAAAAGTGAAATGACATAAAATCTATAAAATGTCTCGGTCCACATAACATGAGGACTCACCGATCCTTGAGTGTCAAAAGATCAACTAGACACGAGTGTGAAAAGTAGGAGCGTCAGATCCTACATTAGTGAAACAATGTAGGCACAAATATTCATTAGTAAATGGAATGTACTAAATACGATAATAAATAAATAAGAGTTATGAAATCATGCTAAAAGGACTTTACGTGACCATGTCCAAGAAGAACGTAAAGGTAATTACTTATGCTTTTAGATAGTTCAAGACCCATGAGAAGAACTACCCTACTCATGACTTGGAGTTAGTGGCTATCATATTTTTCTTAAGTTGTGGTATCTCTACTTGTATGAAGTGCATTGTGAGGTCTTCACTGATCATCGTAGGTTTTAGTACATCTTTAGTCGGGGGATTTGAACTTGAGGCAGCATAGATGACTTGAGTTGTTGAAGGAATACGAACTGGCCATTTTGTATCATCTGGAATGGCCAATATTGTAGGGCATGCCTTGAATAGGAAGTAATCTAGCATGGGGAGTTTTTTTAGCAATCTTAGTTGAAGAGAGAACCTTGTTTAGATATGTTCAAATATTAGCAAACTATTTTATCTGGTTGCATATTTAAGAAGAGGGTCGTGTTATTGTCTTTGTTCAGGCCCAAACTTCTTTGATTGAGCATATTAGAGGCAATTTAATGGTAAGAAGTAATTCTTTATTTAAGATAAAGTTTTGAGGAGTCAATCTAAGGAGGTGGTGTGTGATTCTGATGGAGTGTTGAGGATTGGGAGCCTGATTTGTGTGCCCGAGTTGGATGAGTTGTTTAGATTGATCTTGGAGGAGGCTCGTTGCTTTAGATACTCAATTCATCTGGGTGCAGCCAAGATGTACCACGATCTAACTCATCATTACTTGTAGAGCAGTATTAAGTGGGACATTAGTGAGTTTGTGTCTAGATGTTTGACTATCCAACATGTCAATTTTGAGCATCAACGACCTTGTTGTTGTCTAAGAGGATGCACATTTTTACTTGGAAGTGGGAGCCTATCACCATGGACTTCGTAGTGGGTTTGCCTACAATTATGGATAGTTTTAATTTGATTTGAGTGGTTGTTGATAGGTTGACCAAATTCATGCATTTCATCCTGATTCGGGTGATGTAAATGCAGAGAAGTTAGCTCGACTATACATCAGGCCATTATTTTGACTTCATGGAGTACCTATTTCTATGTCTTCGTCCGAGGTTCACTTCTCACTTCTCCCTTATAAAGGGAATGGCATCATGATTTGGTTACTCGGCTAGACATGACTACAAATATTCACCCTTAGATGGATGGACACTTTGAGCAGATGATTCAGGTGTTGGAGGACATGCTTCGAGTGTGTATGATTGACTTTGGTTCCCGTTAGAATAAACATTTGCCCTTAGAAGAATTTTCCTACAACAACAACTATCATTCTACTATTCAGATGGCCCCATTTGAGGTGATGTATGGTAGGAGGTGTATATCTTCTATTGGTTGGTTTGATGGAGTTGAGATGGATTCATTGGATACAAACTTTCTTAGAGATATTGTGGAGCATGTCCGTTTCATTTAGGGTAGGTTGTTGATAGCTCAGACTTGACCACAAAGTTATGCGGATATGAGGGTTTGAGCTTCGGAGTTTATGAAGGGGGGTCATGTTTGGCCTCTAGAGTCATCCATGAAGGGTGTGATGAGATTCAGGAGAAAGGACAAGCTTAGCCCTAAACTCATTGACTCTTTTGTAATTTTGGGGCAGATTGTAGAGGTGGCATGTATGTTGGCCTCACCACCTAGCTTGTCAGCTGTGAATGTGGTTTTCCATGTTTCCTAAGTATGTTATTGATTAGCCTAGTGTGATTTTAGTCGATTCAATAGTGTTGGGTTTGGTTTAATCATTCGAGGAGGATCCCATATCCATCTTAGATAGGCAGGAATTCAAAAGTTTAGGACAAAGGAAATTTCTTTAGTGAAGGTATAGGGAAAGCATTGTTCAGTTGGGGAAGCGACTTGGGAGACGGATTCTGACATGTGTGCTAGATATCCTCAGCTTTTCAAAGCTTTGGGTACTGTAATTTAATTTATGTTAGTGGATCGATATGTTTTTTTGTGGTGGCTAATATAATGACCCAGAAAGTCATTATTGGAAATTCTCATAAATTTTTTGTTTTACTCCTCCCAATAGTTACCCCGATTCCTGCTTGTTAAGTTTCTAAAGTTTGTTTTAAAAGTTGATTGAAAACCTGTTATTTTTTTAAGTTTCGAGTTGAAAAGGTTTACAGTTGTTAAAAAGTTGGTTTTGGTAACAAATGGAGTTTGGGTCTCAAAATGGAATTTCATCCGCTCCATTATCTTCATAATGTAAAATTTGGTCTACTACTGTAGTCATTTTTGTTTCAGACATTTTTCTTGGGTTTGAGACTTTAAGTTGCAGGTTTAAGTGATTTTAGACTATGGGTTTATTTTGGTTAAAATTTGGAGTTCGGACACATAAATTGGATTTCTGCCGATTCCATTGGATTTGGGGATTATTTTAGGCCTTAGGTGAGGTTTTAGTTGAATATGTCAGAGGTTTCGAGGGTAGTTTGGTAATTTTGAGCATTAAGTTAGTTTATTGCGACTTTCATGGGTTTCAGGTCAAGGATACCTTAAATATGTGTTTAGATGATTCCATTGAGTTTGGAACTTCCAGTTCAATTGGGTAGGATATCTCATTTGTGTACTTGGGATTCTGAACGAATCCCAAGGGTCCTTTCAGTGTCTTGTATACTGAGTGTTGTGTTGCTGGTTTGTTGTCTTGTGGTGTAGGCTAATTGGGCATCGCGATTGTCAGGCTCCTTTTTGTGATCGTGAAGGATTAGTTTTGTGGGTGTTGCGAATGCATGGTGCCTACAACGATCATGTAGGGTAAATTTCTTTGGCATCGCCAATCGCATGAGGCCCAACGGTGATGGTCAAGAAATAAGTTGACCCATTTAACTCATCATGATTGCGATGCGTTTGGGTCGCGATCGCAAAGAGTAAAATCTGCCTAAACAATGTTCTTTTCCAAAAAGTCGGGTTTTCAACCCCACTTCACAATTATTGAACCCTAGAAGCTCGATAGAGACAATTTCAAGAAAGTTTTCAAGATAAACAATTAGGTCAATATGTTTTATTCTAAACCTTCTTTCTCATTGGTTCTTTATGATTTTAAACATTAAAGTCTTGTTACTGAATTGCAAATTGGTGGGTTTTAAAAAAACTCAACCCTTTATGAAAGTGGTGATTTAAGATTGATTTCAACTCCATTTTTAATTGTTTTTTACCGGTTATTTGCAAATTCCTTGGGCAACATGATTTTACTCAAATTTCAAGATTTAACCCTCATTTTCGGTATTGGGTTTTTGGGTCAATTTAGCCCAGGTATCCACAGTCTTTGTTATGGGTGTTATTTGTTTAGAGTTCTCGTTGTAATTACCTAATTGATTAGATTATTGATTTAGAGACTAAATGAAAAGGGAAGACTCATGTACCAGAGTGATTAATCAAATTTTTTAGCCAAGTAACTCTTTTGACTTTTTGTTAAATATATTGAAACTTGTATGTCATTGTTTTATTGGGAGTAATGGTAAGAGGTGGAGGATTTCACATACTTTATAGTATTTGTTAAATAATGATTATGGTCCAATAATGATAATGTGGGGTAAAATAAGAATTGTGCTGATATCGTGTTATGAAAAGTCTTAGTGGTATTGTTAAAATTGATGAACCATGAATGGTTGAACAGTTGAGCGGACTTACCCTTAATATCATGACAAGATTATTTGTATTGTCTCGTTGTTATGTGATTGTTATCATTTTTCATCGATGATTTGCACATATATATTTGTAGTGATGTTATGCAACTGAGTAAATAATGAGAAATAGGGGACGGGCCACACAATCCATGACACATTCTATATTGAAGTGTCTAGTCACGTGATCTTTTGTAGATGCATGGACATATATGTTCCCTATGGGTCTCGAACTGAGAGACAATGTGTGTGTATCATTAGGACATACATGCATCACTCTATATGGAACTAAACTTCATTGCATTGCACTCCATTTGATTCTTATTCGTTGTGATTCATGAAATATTATTATGGTTATTTAATTATGAAAGACTATGATGATTTGACTATGTATAGCGTATATTTGGGTGCAAGTTGTGATATTCTATTCGTGCTCTGTTGTATTTGAGTGAGAACTGCTAGGTTGGGCTGATTGTCTTGTAGTTGTGGATGTTCGGTTGGTGTGGTTGGAGTACTTGTGTTCAACATTGCTTTACTTAGGGATTGTAAGGTTTTCTTGCTAAGTGTCGTAATTGTGTGATACTCACTCCTTTCTACACTTGTGTAGGTTACAAGGCACGATCATCATAATTACTCTTTTTTCTCTTCTACGTCTGAGGCTTATTGTGGAGAGTTGTGAAGTGTAACACCTCAGATTCGAAAAGGTCATGATTATGATGCTCCCAATATTGCAGGTGCCAACCACGGTCCGTGTAGTGGACCTTGGATCATAGATAAGGTCCGTGGATGTGCACCAAAATTGGCTCAACAATGGGGAACCACGACCTGACCAACAGACCAACGGTAAGACCACAGTCCATGGTTGAGGGCCTGTGGTTCAAGACCCTAAATCACAAAAATCTCTGAATCTAACCACGGGCCACCAGAATGGGCCATAGGTCAGACCATAGTCGGTCGAGTGTGGTCCGTATGTGGGAAGCTGGCAGTTATTTTAGGGGCAGTTGGGTCTTTTCCTAATAATTTTAATCCTATACTACATTGTTTTGCCTATGTCTAAGACCCTTATATAAGTATTTTAAACTCGCAAATTTGTGAATTGAATTCATTAGTCAAAAATTACAAAAAGAATATCAAAACCTCCTCTCCAAATATTCTCTCTCCAGAAACTTGAAGAAGAAGAAGAATTCGCCTAGGGTTTCAAGTCAATGTATCAATTCCTCCATTGAAGATAAGCATTTGTACTTGAGGTATGATAATTTTCATCTATGGATTCCTTCCATCCACGGAGTTCCCAATTTATCCTATTTTAAAAGGTAGAATTCCCCAATTAAGTTAGAGTTTTCTTCAATTACCATGGGTTCTTTTGATTATTGATCTAAATGATTGAATTATGTTTTAATATGCATGAGTTGATGAAATACAATGATTTTATGATGATTCCCCTATGAACCCATGTAAATCCCATGTTTTTCAATTATGATGATGTAATGTGGGTATTGAATTATGAAGATGGAGATTATGAAATTAAACATGTTTTCATGAGAATTATGTAAATGTTTTAAGGATGCTTGGAGAATAAAGTATCAATGATGATGTTGTTGTGTTGTTGAAAGGATATTCTCATAAACACATACAATCGTGATTGTGAAAGGTTTTCTCACATAATAAGGATTCTAAGGTTGAAAGGTTTTCTCACTTAATTAAATCAAAGATAAGGAGCTATCCTAATGACACTTATCTTGGATTGGCAAGATGACATGCCCATTCATGAATGATATGAATAAGTAAGAAATGACTATTCTGTGGGAATATTCTTAGCACCGTGTGGATATTGATATTGATATGGAAGCTCTTCCGTTAGTACAGGTCGGGTTTCTAGAAGCAATCTATTGAGATGGAAGCTCTCCCGTTAGTAGAGTCTGGGTTTCTAGTAACAATCTCCTTATCCCTTAAACTATGTTCCCCCATAGGATGATTAGCTAGTGGATCCACTCAATCTAGAAGTCTGTGGTCCTTACCTTGAAAAGTAGGACAACCCTTTTCAGTGTGGGAGACACCAGGGGATCATGTTGTAGCTCACATGGTCTCTATGTCGGTTAAGGCTCATTCCCATAATAATATGAATAATGAAATAAGGTTACTTCAAGAAGTATCTCATATTTGTTCAAAGGTTTGGAAGATGTTAGCTTGCATTGACCTTGTTTTATGGATTATGTTTTCTTACTCCTTTTATATCATGTTTTAACTTGGTGTATTGCATGAAATGAAATGAAATGTACCTTTTAGCATGTTTTAAGTTTTTTTAAGAATGGCTATCATACTTGGTACATTGTTTTGTACTAATGCATACTCTTGCCTACATTTTTTTCCATATGTAGGATTCGATATTCAGGGTTCGATGTTTCGTGGCTAGTGAGCGGCTTGGTTGATTTCCCGAACTTTAGTTCCTTTTCATGTATTTCTCTTTTGGACATGAAGTATGGGATAGACCCAATTTCATTCTATTGTATTAGATGGCTATGATGAGACAAGATTTATATACTTCCACTTTTCTTTAATAAAAAATGTTTGGACTTTAAAAAAATTTGTTTACTCTTATTGTTCTATTTCTTATGTTATGAATGTTAAGTGGCTTGTATGGGGCCTTCAGGATTTAGTATGCCATGTTATATCTACGGGGTCCCCTAGGTCATGACAAACTTGGTAATCAATGCACTAGGTTTAGAATGGTCCTAGGATGATGTATCATAAGCCACATCTAGTAGAGTCTTGTTCATGAGTGTGAAGCGAGCCATATTTATAAATGAGAGGCTACAAGATGATTAGGAAACTCCACTTCTTTCACTACTCTAAAGTCGTGTGATAGAGTTTAACTCTATAAGGTCTCTCTTCTAATCCATACCCAATGCACTACAAGATATGTCCACTTGAAGAGCTTATACTACAAGGAATGTGAGGGAGAATGCAGAACAAGAAGATCCTCTCCAAGTTGCTCAAGTTCGGGTCGATCCTTTGGCTGAGCAAGTTACAAATGTGGAGTTTAAGGCTGCTTTCCAAGTGTTGGCTTAAGCCATGACGGCCAAAGCCAATATGAAGGTTGTGATTCCCGTGAACCCAAATGTGGGTACGACTGCTTCAAGAGTGAGGAACTTTACTAAGATGAACCCTCCGGATTTTCATGGCTCGAAAGTTTAGGAAGATCCTCAAGAGTTTATTGATGTGGTCTACAACGTATTGATGATCATCGGAGTTACGCCGGTGGAAAAGGAGAAGTTGTCCTCTTATCAACTAAAAGGTCTTTCTCAAGTATGGTATAACCAATGGAAAGATGGGAGACAGGAAGATGTGAGTCCTCTTGATTAGGAGAAGTTTAAGGCTGCTTTTCTTGATAGGTTCTTTCCCCTTGAGATAAGGGAAGCAAAGGTGCTTGAGTTCATCAAGCTTCATCAAGTAAGTATGAGTGTGAGGGAATATACTCTAAAGGTCACACAATTGTCTAAATATGCTCCAATACTGGTTGCCGATTCTAGGGCAAGGATGAGTAAGTTCATTTCGGGTGTGTCAGAAATGGTGGTCAAAGAGTGTTGTTCTCCATGATCATTAATGACATGGACATCTCTTGTCTCATGGTTCATGCACAATAGATTGAGGAAGAAAAGCTCAAGGAAAAGTCTAGGGAGGCAAAGAAAGATAAGACCAGTAATAGTAATTTCTCTCATGCAAGGTCCGATGGACATGGTCGTCCTGGGTTTTGACAAAGGTTTTCTTGTCAAGGTTCCTCCAATGCTCCTCCTAAGTTCAACAAAGATAAGGTGTCCAACCCTAAGCCTGAAGGTGGGAATGGTGGTGGATCTTCATTGCCTATACCTACTTGTACTAAGTGTGGGACGAAGCACGAGGGTAAGTGTATAGCCGGCACGAATGGTTGCTTCAGTTGTGGTAAGAGTGGTCATAAGATGAGTAATTTTCCAATGCTTATGGCTAGAGGAAAAGAGAGAAAGAAATCTCCTCCTAGTAGTTTGGGTTCCAATGCACCTAAGAAAACCGATTCTATGCACTTCAGACTCGTGGTGAGCCAGAAGGTTCTCCTGATGTGGTTACATGTATGTTGAAAGTTTTCCAACTAGATGTTTATACTTTAGTTGATCCCGGTGCCACCTTGTATTTTGTGACACTATATGTGGCTATGAGGTCAATGTTTTTCCAGATTTGTTGTTAGAATCTTTTTATGTCTCTACTCATGTTGGTGTATCTACTGTGGGTAAGAGAGTCTATAGAAGATATCTTGTTTCCTTGTCCCATGGAGTTACTTTTGTTGACTTAGTAGAGCTTAACATGCTATATTTTGATGTTATACTTGGTATGGATTTGTTTCACTCTTGTTATGCTTCTATTGATTGTAGAACCCATGTAGTCAAGTTTCAGTTTCCAATCAGCCTATCCTAGAGTGGAAGGGGGAAATTCTATGCTTAAGGGTCAGTTTGTTTCTTATCTTAAAGCTGGAAAGATGATCTCTAAGGGTTGCTTTTACCATCTAGTTAGGGTGAGGGATGTAGATCCTGAAACCCCTACTCTTGAGCCAGTCCCCGTTATGAATGAGTTTCCCAAAATGTTCCAGATGATTTACTCGGTATTCCTCCTGAAAGGGAAATAGACTTCGGTATTGACCTTAACCCAGACACACAACCTATTTCAATTCATCCTTATTGTATGGCTCCGACAGAACTAAAAGAGTTGAATGAGCAATTGAAAGATTTGTTGGATAAGGGTTTTATCTAACCAAGTAAATCCCCATGGGGTACTCCTATTTTGGGTGTTAAAAAGAAGGATGGTTCTCTTCGTATGTGCATTGACTATCGTGAGTTGAACAAGGTGACCCTTAAGAATAAGTATCATCTTCCAAGGATAGATTATTTGTTTGACCAAGTTCAAGGAGCAAGTTACTTATTTAAGATTAATCTTCGGTCGGGTTTTCACCAATTGAGGGTGAAGGATGATGGCATTCCAAAAATAGATTTTCAAACTCGGTATGGTCATTATGAGTTTTTGGTAATGTCATTTAGGTTAACTAATACTCCAGTGGTATTAATGGATTTGATGAATAAGGTGTTTACACAACACATTGACATGTTTGTGATGGTGTTCATTGATGACATATTAATTTACTCAAGGAATGAGGATGAGCATATTGATCATTTGAGGATTGTATTTCAAATTCTGAAGGACCAACAACTTTTTGCAAAGTTTAGAAAATGTGATTTTTGGTTAAGATTTATGGCATTTCTAGGTCACATTGTTTCAAGTAAGGGTATTGAGTAGATCCTATTAAGACAGGTGCAGTCAAGAGTTGGCCAAGATCTCTATCTCCTTCGGATATTAGATGTTTCTTGGGTTTGGCCAGTTACTATAAAAGGTTTGTTGAGGGATTGTCTTCTATTGTGTCTCCTTTGATGGCTTTGACTCAAAAGAAGGCTAAGTTCATATTGTCCGAAGCATGTGAGAAAAGTTTCCAACAGTTGAAGGATAGACTTGCTTCCGCTCCGGTGTTGACTTTACCGGAAGGTACAAATGGCTTTGTGGTTAATTGTAATGCCTCTAGAATTGGGTTGGGATGTGTACTTATGTAGAATGGGAAAGTCATTGAATTAGCGGCGGTTGTGTTTGCCATAAAGATTTGGAGGCACTATTTTTATGGGGTTCATGTGGCTATTTTTACCGACCACAAGAGTTTGCAGTATGTATTTAGTCAGAAGGATTTGAATCTTCGCCAAAGAAGGTGGCTTGAGTTATAGAAAGATTATGATATGAGTGTTCTTTATCACCCCGCTAAGGCTAATGTGGTGGCGGATAATCTTAGGAGGTTATATATGGGTAGTGTTGCTCATATAGAGGATGATAAGAAAGAGTTGGTTCGATATGTGCATAGTTTGGCCCGATTGGGAGTTCAGACAGTCGACTCTACCAAGGGTGGTGTTATGGTTCATAATGGTTCTGAATCCTCTTTTGTGGCGGATGAGAAAGGGAAGCAAGGTCTTGATCCAATTTTGGTTGAACTAAAGGAAACAGTGCTCAAGAAGTTCGTTGAGGCTTTCTCCCAAAGGGGGAGATGATGTGCTTAGATATCAAGGTTGTTTATGTGTTCCTAATGTTGATGACTTGAAGGAAAATATCTTGTGAGAAGCCCATAGTTCTCGGTATTCCATTCACCCGGGAGCCACCAAGATGTACCATCATTTGTGGGAGATCTATTGGTAGAATGGGATGTAGAAGGATATTGCGGGATTTGTGGCTAACTATCCAAATTGTCAACAAGAGAAGGTTGAACATCAGAAATCGGGAGGTTTATTTCAATACATTTGTATTCCTATTTGTAAGTGGGAAGATGTAAATATGGACTTCATAGTAGGGTTGCCACGTACTCGGCGACAACATGACTCGATTTGGGTTATAGTAGATCGAATGACGAAATTGGATCATTTTATTCCCGTCAAGATTTCCTATTCGGCGGAGGATTATGCTAAGTTGTATTTGAGTGAAATGGTAAAGTTGCATGGAGTACCTCTATCCATTATGTCTGCTCGTGGTACTCAATTCACTTTTCAATTTTGAAAGTCTTTCCAAAATGGTCTTGGTACTCGTGTCAAGCTTAGTACGTCCATTCATCCCAAAATCGATGGGCAAGCGGAGGGTCCTATCCAAACATTGGAAGATATGTTGAGAGCTTGTGTGATTGATTATAAGGGTAATTTGGATGACTATTTGCCATTGATTTAATTTGCTTACAACAATAGCTATCACTCGAGTATTGATATGGCTCCATTTAAGGCATTGTATGGCAGGATGTGTATATCTCATATAGGATGGTTTGAGGTGGGTGAAGTTACCCTAATAGGCCCCGAATTAGTGAAAAGGCTATGTAGAAGGTTTGAATTATTAGAGAGAGGTTGAGGATGGCACAACGTCGACAAAAGTCATATGCCGATATTAGAAGAAGAGATCTTGAATTTGAGGAGCATGATTGGGTTTACTTAAAAATCTTGCCCATGAAGGATGTAATGATATTTGGAAAGAAGGGAAGCTTAGTCCCCATTTTGTATGCCCATATCAAATTTTAAGACGTGTTGGTAAGGTTGCTTATGAACTAGATTTGCCTAATCAGTTGGCATCGGTGCATCTGATTTTCCATGTCTCTATGTTGAAGAAATGTGTTTGTGATCCGACATCTATAGTTTCCTTAAGAGGTTTGGAATTTAAGGAGAACCTTTCTTGTGAAGAGGTTTCAGTTGAAATTGTAGACCGGAAAGTCAAGAAGTTGAGGAACAAGGAGGTTGCTTCCGTTTAAGTGTTATGGAGGAATCACTTAGTTGAGGATGCTACTTGGGGGACCGAGGTCGATACTATGTCCCGATATCCTCGTCTTTTTCCTTCTATTCATACTCTAGCTTGAGGTAATGAGTTCCTCGTGGTTTGTTCCTTGTTTTGGAATCATGTGTTTTTTAAGTGTTTCCATGATTTCCTTATTTATGCATGTTCATGAATAGTTAAGTTTTTAGAAAATGACTCAATTTTTTTGATTTTCCTCATGTTGTGAATTGAGTATGAGTTGTCTATAGACTTCATGAGATGATTTGTTCAACATGAATTTACTATGCTATTGAGTATGAATTGAATAAAGGCTCCACGAGAGGATGTTGAGCATGCTTTTAGGTTGGAGAAGGTAGTTCTCCTTGAATATGAGAAATCTGATATTTCATGCATATTGGTTTCCTAGGTCTAGTTCCTACCTTCCTTATGATGCATTGAGTATGTTTAGCTTGGAGTCGATGTTTCCTCCTTGGTTATGTGCATTTTGATGATATTTCATGCATGATGGGCTGCTAGTATTTGAGTCTCTCTTTAAAACGATGCCTAGAATCTCTTTCAAGGTCGAATGGTCCCAAGGGAGAGATAATGCAACACCCCTAATTCGAAAAGGGCATGATTACCATTTTCTAGATGTTGCAGGAGCCAACCACGGTCCATGAAGTGGACCACGGACCGTAGGTAGGGTCTGTGGATGGGTACCCAAATTGGGTAAACAATAGGGAACCACGGCCTGACCAACAGACCGTCGGTCAGACGAAGATCCGTGGTTGATCATGGTTCAAGACCCTAAATCCCAAAAATCTCTGAATCTAACCACATGCCACCAAGATGGGCAGTAGGTCAGACCACAGTCCGTCGACTGGGTCCGTAGGTGGGCAACTGGTAGTTATTTTAGGGATAATTGGGTATTTTCCTAATTATTTTAATCCTATACTATGTTGTTTTGCCTATTTCTAAGACCCCTATATAAGTATTTTCAACCCCCAAATTTGTGAAATTGATTCATTCTTTCAAATTTACAAAAAAGAATATCAAAAACTCCTCTCCAAACATTCTCTCTCTAGAAACTTAAAGAAGAAGAAGGATTCACCTAGGGTTTCAAGTCAAAGTATCAATTCCTCATTTGAAGATAAGCATTTAGACTTGAGGTATGATATATTTCATCCATGGATTGCTTCCATTCATGGAGTTCCCAATTTCTCCTTTTTTCAAAGGTAGAATTCCCCAATTAAGTTATCGTTTTCTTCAATTACCATGGGTTATTTTGATTATTGATCTAAATGACTGAATTATGTATGTATATGCATGATTTTATGAAATACAATGATTTTATGATGTTTCTCCTATGAACCCATATAATTACCATGTTTTCCAATTATGATGATGTAATGTGGGTATTTAATTATGAAGATGGAGATTATGAAATTAAGCATGGTTTCTTGAGAATTATGTAAATGTTTTAAGGATACTTTGAGAGTAAAGTATCAATGATGATGTTGTTGTTGTGCTGTTGAAAGGATATTCTCATAAACAGATACAATCATGATTGTGAAAGGTTTTCTCACTCAATTGAATCAAAGATAAGGACCTATCCTAATGAAACTTAGCTTGGATTGGAAAGATGGCATGCCCGTCCATGAATGATATGAATAAGTAATAAATGACTATTCAGCGGGAATTATGCTTATTATCGAGTGGATATTGATATTGGGAAGCTCTCCTGTTAGCCAAGGTCGGGTTTCTTGAAGCAAGCTATTGAGATGGAAGCTCTCCCGTTAGTAGAGGCTGGGTTTTTAGTAACAATCTTCTTATCCCTTAAACTATGTGCCCCCATAGGATGATTAGATACTGGATCCACTTAAGCTAGAAGTTCATTGTCCTTGCCTTGGCAAGTAGGACAACACTCTTCGGTGTTGGAGACACGTGGGGATCATTTTAAGGCTCACATGGTCTTTATGTCAGTTAAGACTCATCCCCACAACAATATGAATAATGTAGTAAGGTTACTTCAAGAAGTATCTCATATGTGTTCAAAGGTCTGAAAGTTGTTAGCTTGTGTTGACCTTGTTTTATGGATTATGTTTTTTAACTCCTTTTATATCATGTTTTAACTTGGTCTATTGCATGTCATGAAATGAAATGTCCCTTTTAGCATGTTTTAAGTGTTTTTTACATGGATATCATACTTGCTACATTGTTTTGTACTAACACATACTCTTGCCTACATTTTACCTAAATGTAGGGTATGATATTCAGGGTTCACAATTTCGTGGCTAGTGAGTGGCTTGGCTGATTTCCCGAGCTTTGGTGTGTCCTCATGCTTATAGTACGGACTTTCATTGTTTTAGTTCATGTATTTCTCTTATGGACATGATGTATGGGCTAGGACAAATTTTATTCTATTGTATTAGATGGCTAGGATGAGACAAGATGTCTAGACTAATGCTTTTCTTTTATAAAAAAATGTTTGAACTTTGAAATATTGTTTTAGTCTTATAGTTCTATTTGTTATATATAAATGCTAAGTGGCGTGTATGGGATCCTTCGGGGTTCTATATGCCATGTTACATCTAGGGGGTACCCCTGGGTCGTGACATGAGGTAGCTTCTTGTCATCTCGGCGTACACATCTTACTCTTTTATTGTATTCTTGTTCTTTTCTAGAAACAATGAAATTGAGACTTGTACTTCTTTTGAATCTATTGTATTAAACTAAAGGCTTGTACACATGACAGTCATGCCTTGGGGTTATATTTGAGTTATGCTAAGTTATTCGTGTAACTGAAATTTTATAAGGCTTTCTAATGTTTCACTTATGTATTTTTGATTTGTTGGGTATTAGGTTTACTTGTCTTGGTGGGATAAGACAAGTGTCATCACGTCCGATTTTGGGTCGTGACATTCCCGGAGAAGCTAGGTTCTTAGTGTGTATTCTAAAATAAAATTTCATAATTAGCTAGCTATTTTGATGTAAGATTTCGGAAGATGTTTAGCCTTGTTTAGATATTGAGAATCAGATTATATTGGTTGTGTGGTTCTCAATGTGTATTGTGATATAAGATTTCATAATTAGCTAGCTATTTTGATGTAAGATTTTGAGAGATGTTTAGCCTTGTTTGGATCTTCAGCATCCGATAATGTTGGTTGTGTGGATAGAAGAAAATTGAAATTTGGATATTTATTCGTATTAGCTGGAGGAGCAAATCATGAAAGAGTGTGAAGAGTGTATTATAATTGTATCCACTATGGAAGATGTATTTGTGGCATGCTTTGAGGCTACAATTTAGACTAATTGGCTGCATCACTTCATTTTAGGACTTAGACTAGTCGACAATATCTAGGCCACAAATTTTTTTATCGTGATACTATTGAAATACTTTTATTACCTAAAAATGTTAAATATTCAAAGTGGGCCAAGCATATAGAATTTAAATGCTTTTAGGTTAAAGAAGAAGTACATAAACATAAAGTGACAATGGAAGAAATATTTCCCAGATCATTTGTTGAACATGTTGAAAGAATGCCCATCATTGATGCGAATGAAAGTTGTTATGTAAAGATTGTAATCTGATTATGGAATTGACACTTTGAGCTCTTTTAAATGTATGTTTATATTATTACATGATTTTTTTTCTCTTGTATACATAATGCTGAGAATGTTGATGACATGTTCTGACTTTGATTAAGTATTCTAAGTGATATTGGTGGACCATTATGTATTGGTAAAGATTGTGTTTGATAATAGACTAATAGTATAATACATGAAAGAAACTACATCAAATAAGGAAATGTATAATCGATATGACTCATATTAGTTGATTTATTCAATAACAACAAGGTGACTCGAAACACCAAAACTCAATTTCAAGTTGTCAGTGCAGATTTCCAAGTGACCAATCTGTTTTTTTAGTGAACTCTAGAATTCTGATCTCATTTGTTGCAAAAAGTATAATTTTATCCCTTCTCTTTTAAAGTTGTCACTTGGACATCATCCACACAGTCTTGAAATTTCTAAGTGACCAATCTGCCTATTACACTGAAATCAATTTCGTATTGAAATCACCACACAATAGAAAATGCTACCTTAAAGAATAAAAAATGAATGAATTTGAGGTCTAAAACAAGAATGAATTATGTCATTGAAATTTTAAAACGATATAGAAGACAAAAGGGAAGTAATTACCTTTGAACCGGAAGAAATGGACAACAAATGCGCAAGAACACTTGAAACTAAGCTCACAACAATGGGGTTTACTACCCACTGATTTGAGAGAAGAAGAGAAGAAGAGAAGAAGAGATATAAGACACTCAGCGATCCTCAATCTGACTTCACCTATTTTTGCCGGTGGGGCTGTTTCACTGATGGAGAAACTCCACTAAGAAAACAAACTTCCGTGGGAGTGGATGCATCACCAACTTGGGACAAAATCTGTGTATGCAAACGGAACGTGTACTACCTAAAGTTGTTGAACTATTGGCTTGATATCAAGACCATTCAATGTAAAACAAAATCAAACAAACAATAGATCATTATAAAGGATAATTTCTAGGTAAATTCAAAATATTACAACACAATCACAACATACTACCATTAACATTAAAAACAGATATTATTCAACTCTAAATTTGATATTTAATGCTCCTCTTCTCCAATTTAAATAAAGAAAAAAATAAAAGACTCAAAAAAGTAATGAAGCATTAAATAAAATAGTTCTTCTTGGAGTATCACTTGCATTTGAGAGCGGTTTTTATCTTATGATTGTATAATAGATGAGGTCGTTTGCATTTTGATTGACTCCATATGAAGATTTGTAGCAGGAAGGTTGTTAGCCATGATTTTAAACCCTATAGTCACCCATGATCCACTATAGACTACATTATCGTTCTTTCCAAAAATACCATTGCCGTTATCAGTTGCCGAACAATCTTTAACTATTGAAATTCCATTGGGCAAGAGATAAACAAATGAAGAACCCGAATTAACTATTTCATATACTAAAAGAGATCCAGTTGTATCCGTGAAAGCATCTTGAAAGACCAGCATGTTGTTTTTCTTTGTACTATTGTTTTCCCCCTACACATTCAAACCAAAATAATAACTTAGTTATAGATCAACGATAAATTAAAAGAACTAATAATATCATATTTCTAGAAAACACAAAAAATAATTACTTACATTAGCACATAAAAGAGAAATGCCACTATTATGATTTTGATCCTTCAAAATGTGCACCAATTGTTGCATTGGACCATTATTGTAAATGACATCCCATTGGCTCCTTGTTTTATTATTAATGAAGAATTCAAACAAGTGTTTTTGTTTCATGGGTAACCTAATTGTCTTAGTGGCACTTAACACTACACCAATAGGCTCACCCATATCACCAACGTTCGTCTTCGTCATCAACTTTGGATAATCTCCATTTTCTAATTGAATCATTTTCCACTTGTGAGTAGTCACACAGACCCCTGCGCAAATATTGTGATTCATGCGTTGAGACAACATCCACATACCTATCTCATCCTTTGAACCAATTGCCATAAATGAAATATCATCAAAATCCATTTATTTTATCAATACTAAAAAGTGTAAAAAAAGGGGCTCAAGGGATTTGCATGAATACTTGTAGGATCAACAAATGACTTCATCACTCTCAAGAACTCTGATTGCCTTTCCAAACTAGCTATCCACCTTTGTGCACCAAATCATAGACCCGTCTTGACTAAAGAATGGTACATATGGTGGACATGATTTTCATTATATTCCATGTGCTCAATCCAAATAACCTAGAAATATTATATCAACATTGAACCATTAGAAATAAAAATATTACCGTGCACGAAATATTCACCTAATTATCAATAAAAGTAATGCATATTGTTGAGCTAACTTACAAACTCAACAACCAAAGCATGGGCTCAATCATAAGGCATATATCCTCCAAAAAGATTCATGTTGGTCTTGCCAATAAATATAGGAGAAGAGAATGTCTCCTTTCAAGAATTGCATAAGCATCTTCTCACTCAATAATCTCATTTCTAATTTTGAAGTATAATAACTAAGAACATAAAACATCTCTCAAATTAGATGATGGTGTAATTTCAAGAATTGCATAAGCACCTTCAAATATAAAATATCAACAAAAGGTTCTGATTATTAGAATACAATTTCGAGTGTACTCTATAACTCCATCTCAGAAATTGTCAAGGAAAAATAAGTCATATAAGAAAATATCAATATAATCTATACTAGAAAAGCCTAAATGTAGAGTGAATCGGCAATATCTAACCAAAACGAGAAAAACACAACAATTACTCCATAGATCTTACTTTAAAATTTCAATAAAAGTAAACTAACACGAAGAAGGTTAATGCAATATGAGAAGCTTAGCGCATTAAATTTCAAAAAATATTTGACGCCTAAACATGATGTAAAATGGAAATACAATTTAAGTTGAATTACCTGGAAGTAACCATTAAACATATCTTGAATAACACAACTTGAAGGAAGACTTCGGCAATTTTGAATTTCACATTATTGTGAACCTTGTTGGATAGTGTCAACAGACACATCCATAAAAACCCATAAACCATAAACATGTTTCTTACGGTAGCAGAGAAATTTTATTTCCCAAAGTGGAACCAGATCAGAAATAATCTGTAATTCAGTTTTAATCTACAAATCAGTACTTTCAAGTGCTTAGCACAGAAAATGATTGAATAAAAAAGATATGTAAATATCATCAAAATATTGACTATGTAGAAATACCAATAGCAAAGCAGCGCTCTTGTTTTCACCTATGCTAGTAGAAATCACATCAATAGTATTGGTTTTACCGACAATGCATGGAAACATCTCCACCCATCGCTTCTACAAAAAGAAAGACATAGTGCATAGAAAGAAAAACATAATAGGTCAACACATACTTTTATCATGACTTAAAAGTTAAACTTAAATATTAAAAATATGCAACAACTAATAAAAACCATTAAAAAAAGATAGAGTGGAACACATTGAATTTTTTACATTAAAGAGGTAAGAAGTTAATAGAAGAAAGTTCTTAATAAATTTTATGAGAGTGGAACACACTGAATTTAAGGTGAAGAACCAACGTACCTTACCTATCAACATTTCCACCAATGTCAAACAGTTTCGAGCCACTATACGTGATGTTGTGGTAGCCTCTATTGTGAAATGTTCAGGTTTCATACCAATAATTGGGGTAAAAGATCTATCATATTCCTTAATATTTAACATTTCTCCATCTCCATCCATGCTTCTATACTAGAGAGGTTCACCACGCCTAGCCAGCCTTTGCAGCTCATCCGAGGCATCCAAAGCAAGATTTATTAATCTTGGCTTATCGAGTGGTACATCATCGTTAACTAAGCTTATGCTGGTCTGCGGCAGAATTACAGGCGAAGGACTTGACATATTTTTTTCAAAATCAACAACCTTTGCAGCATCCACTCCACCAATTTCATTTCTACTCGCAAGTGATCCCAAATTTTTCATCATGAAAGTCGCTGATCCTTATAATGGTGTTGATGACCCTAAAAGTTTGTTCATCTCAAACGTTATCCTTTCAACCTTATCTTTTGGTCGAGCATATTCATTCTTTGTTTGATGTTCATCAACATTTATGTCCATACCAATAGCTTTATTATGACATCGATTACAAACTACATTTTTTATGGCTTCTTTCATTGAACTATACTTTATCAGCATTAAAATCTTTTGGGGGGGAGGGGGCGAAGTCACCTATATCTTAAACGGAAATTGAAAATGATGTGGATAGTATAATAGGAAATTGTCCTAATAGATTAGGGTCACGTCAATCAAAATTGCTCGAGCAAACAAGAGAAACAAGGTGATCAAGTGGTAGTTGATCAAAACTAGCTAAGCAACGTCCAACAACAGAAAAATCAAACAGCGATACAAACGAAAATGGAGATTGACTAGTCACTTTTGCAAGGTAGAAAAAACAGAGCAATACAATGTTAGATTATTTTATGTGGACACAAATAAGTATCTTGAATCAGAAACTTTTCATTATAGGAAAATCCCTGATTCATTAGGAGCTACTCTGCAAATGGACAAAAAAAATTCACAAATCTTGCTGCAAATCACATCTCAAAGCTTGAAACTGCCACCCCCTCAAATTTGACTAAACTAGTAAAAATGACGTCAAACTCAATTATAGTCTTTTTTCTTAAAAAAATATCAAAGGAAATCATTTTTTTCTAAATAATTTGAAAAACTGACAGAGTAAGCTATATCTAGCCCCCTAACCCCTACTTCTCCCCCAATCCACTCTACCTTAACCCCTACATTGTCCCCTATAACTCCTAAAGAGATATCTATAGAATTTTCACATTGAGGATTAGAGAATCAAGGATTCTATTGATGATTAAAATTGTGGAGTATATGTTCCTTATATAAAGAGAGAATTGTAGAGTACTAAGATAACTATACTTAGAGTCCTACTACAATACCTATTACTACTATAATAATAAGGCAATTATAAATAATCTAATCCTAGTCGTAACCTAGTACAAGAGGTTGCGTCCTAGTCGATATAAGTGACTCTAACTATGTTGTACACGTTAACTAGACTAGGTTGTTCAGCCTCTTCCATATCTTCAGTTTCCTTTATCTTCAACAATATCAAATCCACAACCCTTGGAAGCCATCGTCAGTACCCTCACAAATTCCACAAATTATAAAATTAATTTAAAAACAAATACCAATTACCTTTCTAAGGAAATCCTACACCACTCATTACCAGAGGCTCCTTGTTGGAAACTACATCTACCACATCTCAAACATGCTTGGAAAACAAGAGTAATAAACAAGTTACTTGTGGAAATTGATAAGTCCACGATTTGGACTCATTTAGAGCTTCATTTTAATAGATTTAGTGTCCTCAAATGCATATTTTGCGCCAATAACTGATGTAAATCCTTGATTTTTAGGTATTTGGATTGAGGAATAAAGCATGGACACTAATGAGCAAAAAGGAACAAGAAAACTTAAAGAACGAAGAAAATAAAGCCTGAGGATTGCTAACCCATTAGGTGACTCACCGTATGGCCATGGTATCGCCTAATATTCTAGTGTGCCAAGGCCTAAAGGAAAAAATTAAGTCGGTGATAGAAAGGGGCAATCAGTGAGTTACAGAACTGTTCCACGGTGCAGTGTCATCTAGCCCAAAGTTTCAGAACTTGAAGATGCTGAAGGCCAAAGCAAAAAGGAGATGGAATTGACCGAAAGGAAGATCGCCGAGTGGATCAACGATCCTGACTTTTTTCACCGAATGGTCCTTCGCAGCACATTTTTGGATGACTATAAATACATTTTTAAATCCTTAGTTTAGTATCTATCATTCAATAGTTTTCATTATTATTCAGTTTTCAAGTTTGAGATCTTAGAACTGAGTTTAGAGACAATATTTCCTTAGCTTTGAAGATTTGAAGATTTGAAGATTTCTATTTCTTAGAAATTGTAAGTGGGTGTTGAAGATTCTTCATCTAAGACCTTTGTAAAGACTATATCAATCCTACCCAGTTGATGAAAACACAATTTGGTAATGATTTTTACCTTTTTATGATATCTAGCTAAAACCATAATTCTTGGGGAGTGATTATGTGATTATGGGTTGATTTAGCTGCTGGGTATTGTCAATTGATAGTGTAAATATTGTTTAAAAGTTATTTGATTCAGTAATTGTGGCTTAATATAAAGGGTTGTAGTTGCAAATGTAACTCTACCTTCGTGTTTTTGGCTTGTTCGAGAGAGAGGTTTTAAAATAAAGACTATCGATTTGATGGTCTTTGGATATTGGGTTGTCATGGATTCAGCTCGAGAGAGTGAATCCTAAACCCTTTTCCACACATTCAGCTCGAGAGAGTGAATGGACTAAGGCGAAGGTTGTTCTTAATTGCTGCTTATTTGTGTTCAAGAGAAACCAATTTGATTTGGGGTAAATTGTGAGAAAAAGTTTATCCCCACTAAAGTCTAGCTTATTCACTATTAATTGCAATCACCCATTTGTCTACCTTGACCCATAATCAAATAACATCCCAAGAACCTGTCTCTATACTCGCTATTTTTGTATTATTTGTTGTTGTAGCTGATAGTTGAAACCAAATCCCCCTGATATTTGACACTTGTGTCACCCCTAACTTGAACCATGCTTGTATTCGTAAATGTTCTTAGCTATGATTGACTTGAGCATATTCATGATTTCCTACTGATTCTCAAATACGTACCACTCCCTTGGGACTCGACCCCAACTCACTTAGTTTGGTTATATTACTACTTAACGATCGTTGACGCTTAGTATTGGATGAATTTTCTTTGATACGTAAAATAAAAAATGGCGTTGCTGCGGGGGAGTGGTGTTAATTAAGAATTTTTAGTTAAGTTGGATTTTATTATTGTTAGGTATAGTGATACTTACTTAATTTTAGTTTTGTTTTGCTTTTTTGTGTGTTGAAATAGGAAGAATGAGTGTAAATAGTAACTGTGAATAAATGGATCACTTTCCGTTAGAAGTGATGAGGCTCAGGGATAACATCCTAACCTTCAAGAAATTAAAAGGTGAGAAAATTCATGAGTCATGGATGAGGTTTAAAGAACTGCTCATGCAATGCCCAACTCATGGGATTCCCAATTTAGTTCTACTGGAATGCTTCTATAGGAGTCTTAATCCCGGGAACGAAGGATTGATTGATCAACTTATCTCGGGTGGTTTTGTACAACAACCCTATGTGATAGTATCCCAACTCTTTGATCATAGGACTGAGGCCAACTAAGAAGTAGAAAGGGATTTCAACTTAGCCACTTTGTTAACTCAGCTAGACTAGTTAACCAAAAATATTATGGAATTTGAAGTCCAGAGCAAAAATAAGGATCGATATAATCCTCCTCATGAGCGGGGCAAGCCTAAGAACAATGAGGGCGGATAGGTCGAAGCAATGCTCACACTTCTTTTCCACAAAGTCAATGCGTAAGATAGAGTACAAGCAGAGTTACGGGAAAATGTTTCAATGATAAATTAAATGATTGCCTCCCACTCCACGTCCATACAGTTTCTTGATACCCTCATGGGTCATGCGTTGTCCCGACTCTATCTCAGGCAAAGAAGAGGACTGCCTAGTGACACTATGGTAGATCAAATGAATGAGGTTTAAGTGGGGACTTGCGTCGTGCAACGATGCTAACTAAGGCGTTTCTTGGGAGGCAACCCAAGTGTTTATCACTTTATTTTTGCTTTAAGAAATAATGGTGTGTTGTTTGTGTAGATCGAAGTGGGAAAGTTGTTGAAAAGTGCAGGTTGGCGAGCTAAAGGTCCAGTCGGTGCATCACCAAAGAGTTCGGTGAGCCCGACCTAGACCGCCATTGGACTCAAGACAATTCTAAATTGGAGTCTGTAAAACTCGGCAAGCCCATGAGTAACTTGGCGAACCGCCGACTAGGTCGGCGATCGCGATCTAGTCGACCATTTGGACTCCCACATTAACTGCAGGTCTTGTAAAAGTCGGCGAGGTAAGTGACCACTCGGCATGTCGCCGAGTGGGTCGGTGAGCATGAATAATGTCGCTGAATGGGTGAGAACTGGATGGTTTTTAAAGGCCAAAGGTTTAAACTTTCAAAGGTTGGTTTTGCAAACTTCGAGTTTATTTCTTGAATTTTGTACTCATTTGCAGTGATCTTATCTTAGTGATGTGTGTTAGGCCTCTTTGATAGTCTTAATTGTTGTTTGAATGCCTGTTTTTAATTCTATATCATTGCCCGTATTATTTTTAATGTCGAATTCTCGTAGTTTTGTGCCTTAAAATTGGTTAAATATTGTCGGATTGTGCTTACATGTTGTTGGGTCTAGTCGGGTGAAGTCTAAGTATCTCGTAGTTTTTCCAAATGATGTAATTTACCCAATGATAGAGCGGGTGACATCATTCTTAAGGGAAAAAGTCATCAAATAGCCAAATTTAGCAAAACCGTGAGAAGTCTGAGTATCCCGGGGTAATGGGTGTTATGGGTCTTTCTTTAATTTAATAAGTGCATACTTTGATTTTGTTTTCGGGGATGGGATGGTTGAATTTGAGAAGTTGGGTTGAAAGTAGGCACGTTGGGTCATTTGGCGAGCTGGGTCGAGCTCGCCGAACCACTCAGCGGCTCACCAAAGTTCCCTATCTCACCTTTAATTCCATGTTATACTTGATGTTTGACTCTATAACTTTTGGCTAGAAGCTTGAGCTCGCCGAAGGCACTCGGCGACTCGTCGAAAGTCATCTTAATCGCCCTTTGTCTGCACCCCTTAGCCTAAATTGCACTGTAAGTTTCGGCGGGATAATCCTTGTTCGTCGAATGCTGTCGGCAATTCACCGAAAGGCCTTCCCATCACCGACATGTCAAATTTTTCTAAGAATTTTGAGCCAATCCTTTCAACGAGCCTGATCTAGCTCGTCAAATTGATTCGGCGACTCATCAATCGGTTCGGCGAGTTTGTCTGCAATTATTTTTTTGTGCTTTTGATTGAAATATTTCTAACTTCTTCCCAATGCTATGTATACATGGCTAGACCAAAAGTTGCAGGTAGGAACATGCCACCCCGAAAGAAAGATAAGGGGATTACACTCAATGAGGATGCAGCTACATATATGGGTAAGGCTACCAAACTTCCCACAACTGGTGGGAAAGGCAATGACAAAGGGAAGGCATCTGCATCACCGGAGGTCAGCTCCGACAGTGACTACATTTGTGCCCCTTACCTCACCACTTCTGAGAGTGAGGGTGAGCACCAGGAGCCTCAGACTGTAGCTTCTGGTGATGATGAGCTGGTAGAAGAACAGAGGGTAAAGCTACATTCAAAAAGAATGAATGATCCATCTAGGATCAGAACTCCTCAGCCCACCACTTCTTCTCCTCCAGTTCAAGCACAGGTAGTGGTCCTTGCACCACCGGTTCAGGGTCCTCCCCCCAAGTCTATGGACAGATTAAAGACTAAGAGGCTGAGGAAAATCATTGAGGAGAAGCGTCTGTCTATGGATAGGGTGATTGATAGGTACCCATATATTATGAGTTGTCTGAAGTTTCATAAGTTCTAGCTCTTCATAAAGCCCCGTGGCCCTTATATTACAAGCTGGGTTAGGGAGTTCTACAATGCGTACAATGCCTTGATACCACAAAGGACGAAGCAGGTAGCAACATTTAAACCGATTGACTATGTAGTTATCCTGGGTAAGAGGGTGCAGTATCATTTTCCTGCCATTAATGTTGTCCTAGAGTGCACTACGAGACTTGAAGATGATTGCCGGCATATGATCAGGACAAAGACGCTGGACAACATGATAAAGTGGTTAGCTCCATTGATATCTGATGGCACTCCGAAGTGGTTGTAGGCAGGGGCTCCAATAGAAAAGAAAGACTTGAAAGTAGCAGCGAGGTATTGGTTTGGCTTCATCAGCAGCATGATCATGCCCTCCCAAAATGAGTCTATTCTCCGCCTTACCAAGGCAGCCTATCTAGGCTGCATCATTCATGGGACGAGGCTAAATCTAGGGATAATTATAGCACAGGAGATAGTCAAGAGGGACAAGAAGAGTCAGACCTCACTTCCTTTCCTGGTGTTGATCACTGAGTTATACAGACGGGCTCGAGTTCCTAGAGATGCAAAGAAGGATGTGGAAGTGATTCCCACATCCTCTACTAATATCCAGAGGATTGAGGTGGAGTACCTAAAGGATCTGGCGGAAAAGAAGAAGAAGGCAGCCCAAGTGGATTCTTCCCCGGTTGTGGACACATACTCACTACCTGCAGAGGCAGTTTTTCCTACTCTGGACCTGGGCCTTCAGGTATCTCTATTGCTGCTCCTTCTGGCACCCTAGGTTCTTCTGCTGCTACACTGCCTCCTAGACCTGATGCTGATATTGTTTTCCGGACCCCGCTCACTTAGGTTGCATTACTTCGGATGGGGCAGTTTTCCCACTCTGCTGATCATCATGCTGCCAAACTCGAGGCCTCCATTCCAGGCATGATTCAGATGGCCCTGGCTGATGCTGTGACACCATTGATGCCCTTGCAGCTAGGATAGCGGAGTGATCATAGCCAAGGAGCCACCAAGGAGGTGACGACTTTAAAGGCTGCTATTGCTTTGTTGAGGAGCGATGTGGATCAGCTGAATTCCACTGACATGTCTATGATTTTCGGGATGGTGGAGATCGCACATGTACCAGATATGCCTCCGGCTACCACATGGGATGAGGTTATAGTTGAGGAGGCAGTTGATCCTGAGTCTGAGGCAGAGACAAATGAGGAGATGCTTGAGATGGCTGAGGAAGCTTCGTATGAGGGCCTTACTTAGACCAAGGAGGCCATGGTAAATACAGTTGTGCAAGCTTCTTTGGCGGATACATCCTTGGTTGATCCTAGTGCAGCTATTGTTCCTTTTGAGGTGACTCCAAGAACTGATGCCCAAGTCCAGATTGATGCACCGGGCACTGATGCCTAGACAGATGGAGTGATAGAGTAGACATGATCCCTTCTTTACCTCCCTCTCTGTCTTACTTTATTTTGACTTTTGGATATTTTATCTTGCATTTGAGGACAAATGATTTTATTTGTGGTGGGGTGAGGCCCACCTTTTGTGACTCTCTTGTTTTGTGTATATATTTGGGTATTGATCTATAATTGTGTGTTACACTATTTTGTGGATGATTGAGCTTGTGTCTCCTTATTTTTAATAGCAAATGATTTTCGAACCCTTTCAAAAAAATTGTGCCACCTCTTATTTGTGTTAGAATCTGGTTGTTCTCTTGCAAATTTGAGTATCGGTCTTGATCAATACCGATGACTTGAATAGTTCTCATAATCGAACAAAAATGAATGTGCGGCTACGATGAGGCCAAATGAAGGTGCATAGACAATATGTGAACTATTTCCATCTCGTTGTGACTAGCCAAATATTGAATTGAGTATCTTGTGATGAGAATTGCACACTAGCGAAAGTGTGAAGTCTTGTTTGACATTGGTTTCAATGCCTTGTGTGATGAGCTTATCGTGAACCATGTATGATGACACCTAGAATTTGCCATGTTGGTCTGGTTGACTAAGTGATGCAACCTTTTGATATGATCTTAGGCAACTTTGAAGAGTTTGAAATAATTTGACATTATACCTCTTTTGTGGTCCACCTTGTGAGTGTGTGAACCTCGTTTGAACACCCTTCGAGCCTTAGTAATTTCATGGAAGAAACTTGATGAAATTGTGACCTTTCTTGACCCATTACCCATAATCTTCATGATTTGTGGTTTGTGTGAATAGCCAACTTAGGCCAAAAGCGTAAGTTGGGGGTGTGGTAAAAAGAGAAGGTAAATCAAGAAGTGCAAGAAAATCCATTTTGACCCATGGTTTCGAGAAAAATGGAACCCCTCCATATAAAAAAAAAAGAAAAAGAAGAAAAGAATGAAAAAGAAAAAGGATGAAAAAGTGTTGGAATAAAGTTGTGAAAGTGCAAAGAAAATGGGTTGTCCAAGTAATCCATGGAAGATGAATAATGAGGTGACTTTTGAGCACGAATGAGAATGATGAAGAAAAGGAAAGAAAGTGTTGTTCACACCACATGTCATGAAGATTAGATCCACTGAGCCTAAATGACCATACCTTTGCACTCAGCCTTGAAAAAACCTTTTCGATCTTGAATGAGCAGAAACTAGGGTTGATTGGAAAATACAGGCAAACATATGGGTGAAGTCATGCATTGTGTTCATCTTTGTGAGTGTGAGCATTGCATTTGATTCCGGAGCTTTAAATTGTTAACCTTTGTGTGTGAATATGGAATCATTCTTTGTGTGAGGGCATTTGAGTACCTTTGTTGAGCTTGAACTTGCATTTGAAGAAAGTATTGTGAGCCTGAGATTCTTTGATAATGGTGTGTCACAACTTGAATCTTTGAGTCCACAATTGATCTTTGCATGAGTAAGTTGAGTCTTCTTGTGTGCATTCATGATTGAGTCTTGTGTAGCACTGTTTGAGACATCCTTTTTGAACTGCTGAACTTGAGTTTTACTTAAGGACAAGCAAAAGTTTAAGTTGGGGGTGTTGATTAGTCCACAATTTGGACTCATTTAGGGCTTCATTATAATAGATTTAGTGTCCTCAAATGCATATTATGTGCCAATAACTGATGTAAATCCTTGATTTTTAGGTATTTGGATTGAGGAACAAATCATGGACACTAATGAGAAAAAGGAACAAGGCAGCTGCAAGAACGAAGAAAAGAAAGCCTGGGGATGGCCTAACCCGTTGGATGAGTCGCCGAACGGCCATGGTCTCGCCTAATATTCTAGTGTGCCAAGGCCTGAAGGAGAAAATCAAGTTGGCAATAGACAGGAACAGTCAGCGAGTCGCCGAACAGTTCCGCAATGCAGTGCCATAGCGCCCAAAGTTTTAGAACTTGAAGATGCTGAAGGACAAAACAAAAAGGTGATGGAATTGACCAAAAGACGGATCGCCGAGTGGATCAGCGATCCCGACTAATTGCGTCGAATGGTCCTTCGCAACACATTTTTGGTTGACTATAAATACATTTTTAAATCCTTAGTTTAGTATCTATCATTCAATAGTTTTCATTATTTTTCAGTTTTCAAGTTTGAGAGCTTAGAACTGAGTTTAGAGACAATATTTTCTTAGCTTTGAAGATTTGAAGATTTCCATTTCTAAGAAATTAGAAGTGGGTGTTGAAGATTCTTAATCTTAGAAATTTGTAAAGACTATATCAATCCTACCCAGTTGATGGAAACACAATTTGGTAACGATTTTTACCTTTTTATGATGTCTAGCTAAAATCTCAATTCTTGGGGTGTGATTATGGGTTGATTTAGCTGCTGGGTATTGTTAGTTGATAGTGTAAATGTTGTTTAAAAGTGATTTCATTAAGTAATTGTGGCTTAATCTAAAGGGTTGTAGTTACATATGCAACTTTACCTTCGTGTTTTTGGCTTGCTCGAGAGAAAGAGGTTTTAAACCAAGATTACTGATTCGATGATCTGTGGATATTGAGTTGTCACGAGTTCAGCTCGAGAGAGTGAATCCTAAACCCTTTTCCACGCATTCAGCTCGAGAGAGTGAATGGACTAAAGTGAAGGTTGTTCTCAATTGCTGCTTATTTGTGTTCGAGAGAAACCAATTTGATTCGGGGTAAATTGTGAGAAAAAGTTTATCCCCACTAAAGTTTAGCTTATTCACTGATTTACAGCTATTCACTATTATTTGCAATCACCCATTTGTCAACCTTGGACCATAATCCAACCACATCCCAAGAACCCGTCGCTATACTTGCTATTTTCGTATTATTTGTTGTTGTAGCTGATAGTTGAAACCAAATCCCCCTGATATTTGACACTTGTGTCACCCCTAACTTGAATCATGCTTTTATTCGTAAATATTTTTAGTTATGATAGACTTGAGCATATTCATGCTTTCCTATTGATTCTAAAATATGTACCACTCCCTTGCGACTCGACCCCAACTCACTTAGTTGGATTATATTTCTACTTAACGATCGTTGACGCTTAATATTGGATGAAGTGTCTTTGATACGTGAAATCAAAAATCTTGGTACACCGGCTAAAATAATAAATGTATATCTAGAAAGTGACCCTTTAATTACGGATAAGAACTACTCACACTAATAAATAAACTATCAATGTTCCTAGGACTGATACTCTTTATATAGAAAGATTTAAAAAAAACTCCACTTCTGATCCTATCTGGTCTTTATCAATAGAACTACTTATAAGCTCCAAAAATGTCAAGAGTTCCGTTATCTTCTTAACGAAGATGTGCGAAAATAAGGCATCACTAGTCTCTAAAAATCATAGGACCACAACCCGATCACGCCAAAACAACATGAACGATAAATTCCATCCTCCCGACTTCCAGCCTATTTGGTGACCCGTGGAGAACACACCTACTTGGCTACCCAAGCACCTAATCTAGACCAAACACCCTACTCGTGGCTGGAGATGAGTCTGCAATATCAAGCTCTCTCTTTTAGTGTGGGGGTGGAGGGAAGACAAGTGATAATATTAGTGCAAAACGTGATATTCTTAGCTCAAGTAGTCTCCGATGTGAGACAAGCCATGGATACATACAACAACCATATTTGGTTGTCAATAGTCCTCCAACCTCCTCTAAGTTTTTCGTTTCCACGAATCCCTTCCTACCATCACCCAACTTGGGATCCTCTCTTCAGTCCTCTTAGCTAAACAACTAAAATAGAACCTCTATTCTTCCCGCCTATCTATTTCCCTCATTAGGTTTCAGATATAATGCCATCTCAGTGGGGTCATCATTAGATGACAACAACCTACTCTATTGTGGTCCATAACAATGTTTCAGAGAGCTCCCCAGGCATTCCCCACCAGCCCTATATCAGTCTCCCTAGTAATATACCACTCCAAGACTCTTCCCCACATCTATCTTATCTAAAGTTGGATGAAAAATACAGATTTAGAAGAGGTAGAGGATGCAATAGAGTTATTGAGGGCCACTTGAACATAAATAGTGGTTTAAAGAACATAAATGTTGTTATATTTAACGAGAAATTAGAAAAATAAAACATATATTTATCTTTCCACCAAATCTGTTAAAAATCTGAAAAATCAAGAGAAAGGATACTATGTGATAGTTATTAATCAAACTATAAGAGTGGAGAACCCCTTGAACTTAGAAGGGGTTGTGCTGGTGAACACCTCTCCCACATTGAACGGATCAATGAAATTATTACTATGGAATTGTAGGGGATGCAATGTGGATGACTTTAGAAGGAGATTTAGAGCATTACTAGACTGGCATAAGCCACCATTAGTGTCTCTAGTCAAAACAAAAATGGAGGACCATCAACCCATTTTAGATAACTTCACCTTTACAAGAATGACTCAAGTCCCAATTACTGGATACTAAGGAGGCTTAGTGATTCTCTGGTATAATACAATACTAGATTTAGATGACATTTCTACCACTGGGCAGGATATTCATGCAATGTTGAAGGTACATTCAACAAATAACTCATGGCTTTTTAGTTTTATTTAATAATTATGTTAGAACATATAGAGATTCTCATAAAATATTATGGCAAAAATCAAAAAAATATAAAAAATAATTTCAAGGATAATTGACTATTAGGTAAGGACTTTAATGAAATCCTAAGCTTAATAGGTAAAATGGGAGGAAAACCTATCAATAATTCACGAGCTAGTGATTTATGTGAGACTATTAACTACTGTGAATTGATAGATATGGGCTATAAAGGTCGTTGTTATACGTGTCTAAGAAAAAGACTCGAGGATAAATCTCAACATAAATATGAATGACTAGATCATTTTTTTGCAAACGATAACTAGATTCACACAATTTTTGATGCACAAGTACACCACCTGTCATTCACACAATCAGATTGATGTCCACTTCTCCTGATACTAATCCCAAATTCAAACCATATATGTGATTTACTCTTTAAATTTGAAACCATGTGGACAACTCATCTGAATCATCTTAAAATTACTAGTCAAACATGGTATAAAGTAACGAATATTCTCGAAGCAATTCTGGATTTTTTATAAAATGTTACTGAATGGAACCACAATTCATGTGGCAATATATTTTACTCGAGAGATGTTTTAGAACCAAAATTATTGGTTGATGGTCAGTGGGTATTGGGTTGACCTAGGTTCAGCTCGAGAGAGTGAATCCTAAACCCAATTCCACACATTCAGCTCGAGAGAGTGAATGGACTAAGGTATCGATTGTTCTTATTTTGCATGCTTGTTGATGTTCGATAGAAATCAGCTTGACTCGGGGTAAATTGTTCTAGAGAAATTTTATCTCCTCTATAGCCTAGCTTACTCACTAATATCTAGCTATTTTCTAATAGTTGCAATTACACATTTGTCTATATTAGCCTATAATCGATCACATCCCAAGAACCCGTCTCATTATTGTTATCTCGTACTATTTGCCACTGTTTGTAGTTGATAATAAAAACCAAAACCCCCCATTTGACATTCGTGTTACCCCCTAATTTAAATGATGTTTTTATCCAATAAGTTTTATTCCTATGACTGATTTGAACATGTTCATACTTCCCAATTAAATCTTATACACATACCGCTCCCTGTGAGAATCGACCCCAACTCATTTAGTTGGGTTATATATGATTAACGTCCGTTGACGCTTAGAATTGGATGAAGTGTCTTTGATAACGTTAATTCATCAGTCCCATGTACGAACACGACTAGGGCTTTGCGATCATGGCCAAGAGAGAGTTCAAGACCCGCGATCGTAGCAGGGAACCGCGCGGCCCTCAGGCAGCTTAACCTCCATGAACGAGAAGAAATATATAAAAAATGATCTTTAGCATAAATTAAATAATGGCAATAGCTCAATTGCCGCTAAATATATATTTTTAGTGACAATTAGCACTCTTTGTTTATGTCCCTAAAGCATTTAGCGACATTGGATCTAATGACACTTAACTAATACCATTAAAAAATTTAGTACTCTTTAGTAATGTGTCTATTTATTTTTGCTAAAAGTTGTTTTTGTTGTAGTGAAGGACATTTTGTCCTGCAACAGCTAATGCATATGAACTGGTTTTTGGCAAGTCCAAATCTCTGACAGGTTATTTCGAATTCATTCGGAACTCCATGCACACAAATGAGATATGCAACCCTACCATATTCGATATTCTTGACTCAATAGAGCAGTCAAAATTCTCATATGAGGTCATCTTAGAAAAAAGTGGATCCCACCCCCAAACTTCGTTTTAAGTCAAAATCCATAAGGGGATCGAAATTAGCCAGGTTATCTCGGGATCAAAAAGAAGGGTCATTGTAGATCAAAATCAATATTTTGAAGCTGACCACACTGAAGGAATTCTAATCCGAGCTCTTTTACTCAGAATGTTGACTAAATTCAAACTCAGGCTTTAACTTGAAAGTAAAAACACCCTAATCACACAGACTCAAACTGAATACCTCGGGAGTCGTACTGACCATTTTCCTAGCCTAAAATGACCCTTTTAGGGCTGATGGAACCATTAGAATTGGATTCTAAGGTCATTTTCTTAAAGTTTTGATAAAATCAACCGTTCAAGGTTCAAAAGCTCCAAAATAGTAAAACTCGCATAAAAAAACTAAATGAACGACCAGATGATTGAACTGTCAGTCCTAGCAAGTCATAAATAACTTGTGGTCACTATAGAAGTTCTCTAAACAATGAACATGAGGCACACATGTCATTTTTGTAGACCTACCATCATTTATTAATAACTAGTAATCTATGATTATAGTAGAATTAGCCAACATATTCATTTAGCATGCTTCCACTTAAAAACGTTTGTTAACTTCAAATGGTTATCATTATTTGTGGAAAAATTGAAATGGATTATTTTTAAAAATGATTCTTGATTTTCGATAGATGATACAACTTTTTGGACGCGAAATACATTATGTTTCTCTGCTTAGAAAACACTAAATGTGAAAGTGCTTGTTGAATGTGAACTAGATTCAATTAAAATTAGTTCAACTTCTTAAACATATGAAAGCAATCAGAACTTTGATTTTCCATATGATAGTGAAAGTTAACTATTATTAGAAATGATAAGTTACTAATTAAATCAAAAATATTTTATTACTTAACTATGTGGATTGTGAAAATTTGATATTAATCGCTTTTATAAAAGACATAAGACATAAATATTTCCTTTAACTTGGTCTCAACTTACATTTATACTCTTCAACTTTAGGTTTGGATAAGTAGGCACTTACACTTGTATAAAATTGTCACGTAGGATGACACGTAGGATGCCACGCCCATTTGTTCAATTTTATATAAGTTAAAGTACCTACCTGTGCACACTCAAACTTGGAGGGCATAAATGTGAAATGAGGCCAAATTAAAGGGCACATTTATTTATCTATAATATATTCTAGGAAGGAACCCTAAAACTAACAAGATAAATTTCTTAAAAACCTTTGTATTTGTCTCTATCCATTCTATACGGGTTTTTTTTATCCCTACAATACAATATGCTATACTTAATAGAGAATAATTGGAATGCGGGACACTTTCAAAACTTAATTTGAGCAATAGCCGCTAAATTTCTTTTTGATTTATATTTTAGTGTTAATTAGGTTATGAAATGGTGAAAAAGTGAAGAAAAAAAAGTGTAATAGGGTTGTGGGGTCATGGACCATTTCATCACTTTTAAACTTGGGGGATAAAATATAAGTTTATAAAAAAGACATTACAATCTCAATACAATTAAACAAATGTTACTTCAATTTTAAAACACAATTCTTTCGAAAAACCTTTCTTCTCCAACCTTTTCATCAGCCATCTCCCTTCTAGAAATCATAAACCTGCATGAACCTTTTCATCAATAATTATTTAAACCATAAACATGAGAATAAAACATAAACCACTCATGTCTTCTGTTTTCTCACTCAATAAACCTCCATCGCTCTCAATCCATTCTCTATGCGTTATTGGAGAAAAAAATTGTTCAATATTCTTCCCCGAATTGAAAAGTGTAACACATCGATCTTAGAGAGAGATAAATTTAGAAAGAGATAAATTAGTAAGATCTAAATTGAGATTGGTACAACTGAATCTTCAAATTTTGAATTTTAGGTCAAATTCAAACAACCATAACTTTCACTACAGGATAAGTTAGAAGGCCCGTGATGTATCAAATCGAAGTTCATTGAGTCGTCTTTGCAACGCCGCTGAGTTTGATAAATTCCGAGTTTGGATGAAGGAGATATGGTCATTTGAGTGAAGCCTGTCTAGTTAAGGCAATTAATCCATTTTAAGGAGGGGTATTTTGGTCTTTTCCTTACCCCCACTAGCCTAGATTGTTTTTGTTAATCCTTTAGGGGTATAAATGGATTGGAGTCAGTTTTAGCAATCCCATAATACACTTAGGGTTTTTGAGAAGAGTTCAAGAGGATATAAAGAAGAAAGTTCAAGCATTCATTCGAGTTTGAGGATTTTCACCAAAGAACTTAGTTCTTTTGAGGTATGTAAGCTTTCATAGTGTTGGATTTGTTCGCCCTCAAGCCAATCATCTAAGCTTGTATCCATGAATTCATTCATGAGCTTGATTTCGGAGTTCTTGAGTATTTCTTGAATTAATTGATAATGTAGCTTTTTTGAGTTCTAGAGGAGAGGGTTGTGCAAATGAGAGTTATTCTTGATAGATGTTTGTATGGGTTTCGATGAAAAACATTTTGGATTATGAAAATTTATGAATTTTGACCATAGATTTCCAGTGGGTATGAATTGAATTAATTTGGGAGAGGAAGAAAAGGTCGGGCAAAAATTTGCGGCCAGGTCCGCATCGCAGAGGCATTTCAGATTTTTAGTACCCAGTCGAGCAAAACCTCTCCATGTCGCAGAGAGGATACAAAGTCCTCTGTCTCAGAAATTATTTTCATGACAAAAAATTAAATCACTCTCTGCGTCGCGCCTATGCTCTCAAATTTGTGTCTTCGCTCGTTTCTTCTTACCAACTATCTAAACCTCCATAAATCATTGAGAGATCCTATATCATCCTAATCAGATCTCTAAATTTTCATTTCAAATTAAAGTAAGGATAAATAGTAAAGTTCAAGAATCCTTTTGAGTCCTTTTGAGTCATTTTGAGAGGTCTTTTACAATCTTTTAAAACTTTATTTAAGACTTGAGTACTTGAGGATGAGGGTGAGGAAAGTTTAGTACATGTTTAAAAAAGAGTATTAGGGGTTTAAGTATTCCCGAGTGTAAATAGTTTTACATTTTTAAACAAGAGGAAACCTTGATTTCCAAATGAGTTTATGAGGAGTTTTTAAGTAATTATCTCAAGTTGAGGATGAGTTATATTTTTAAAAATATGAGCATGAGATATATATTATTCGGAGTAGTATTGAGCAGCGATATGGGGATTATATATATATATATTTACATCATGTTATAATCAGTTTCATATTAAGTTGAGTTGAGTATCCTTGAATTGAGTTGAGTGTTACGGAGTTGAGTATCCTTAAGTTGAATTGAGTGTTCATGAGTTTAGTATTCTTGAGTTGAGTCGAGTATTCTTGGGTTGAGTTGAATTGAGGTGAGTATGTCCTTCTTTTCTATTAGTTCGACTATGTTTATATCTATTTTAGCTTTCCCCTTACATGCTCGTACATTCAATGTACTGACTCCATTAGGCCTGCATCATTTCATGATGCATATACATGTATTCTGGTTCATCAAAAGGCACTTTGTTGATACCACTCGCAGTTCCAGATTCACTTTGGTGAACCTCCTTGCTTCTAGAGGGTTCCCTATTTATTTTTCACTTTCATTAAGATGTCGTGGGTCTTGTCCCGATGTGTATCATAAGTATTTAGAAGCTTCATAGAAAGTAGTGTTTTGAGGAGTCTTTTTCATTTCCATTGTTAATGCTTAAAACATGAGTTGCCTTCTTTGGCTTGTTGAATGTTTCCAGACATTTATGAGTTAATTTATTTCTAAGACAAATGAGTAAATATTTACTTTTGAGTACAATATGTTATTGAGTAAGTCTTTCGCTTAATATTGAGCTAGGCAAAGGATTTTCTTGGGACGAACGATGGTTCTCGGGTGCCGGCACGTTCAGGTTTCTGGCTCGGGGTGTGACAAATGTTGTATCAGAGCATAGAGTTCAAGAGTCCTAGGGAATCTATGAAGTTGTGTCTGTAGAGTCCTATTTATCGGTGTGAAGTACGCCACATCTATAATTAGGAGGCTACAACATTTAGGAAACAATTCCCTTCCTTCTTACTCTTTTTCGTGCGATAGAGTTCAACTCTATAAAAGTTTCTTTCTAGTACATGCTTGCACGTATCTTTTCAGATCATGCTTCCACGAAGAGTTGTTCGAGTTTTCCGGTAACCTCACATGGTTGTTTTTTTATTGAGGTATAGTGTATCGTGCCTAAATTGTGTTTTATGTTCTTGATTCCACACCATTATGGTGTTTTAGTTTTGATAATACCTTGAATTTTTTTGAAGTTTAATATTTATCCCACTTGATTATAATTGAGGATTACTCTCGTTGTGTTAATAGACTAGTGTGATGGGGCCTATTTACAAAACCAGAGTAATCCTCAATTAATGAAATTAGGGTTTTCCACGACTTAAATCATGGTTGACCCACCACAGAGGGCCACATCCCGCTATAGCAGCCTCGCTCTGGCGGCATTAATTCTTCCCCTAAATATTAAACTTCAAAAATTTGTTTAATTCTATGACGTGAAATTGTATGTTGTTCCTAGAATGATAAATGAACTATGAATTATGTATATGTGTTCTTACTGTGTTGTAATTTATTGTGTATATTGTGCTTATGGAAGTAGTCGTGTGATCCTACCAGTACACTATGGTTTGTGTACTAATACTCCACTTGCTCTTTCTTTGTTGAATACATGACATCTTCAGGCGCCTACTGACAGACCTGAGTTAGGAGATTATTGATCGCGACCGGATTCAAGGGTGAGCCAGTTCTTTCAGGCTGCTACGGATCCTTCTTTTGTTTATTCCTCTCTTTTCGGACTCAGACATTCTGTTTAGGTTGTTAGGTTTAGCTTTCGGGGTTGCACCCCCTTTTCTTAGACTTTTTAGTTAATCAGAGTTTTGGTACAATGAATTTCAGTTCTAGGGGTTGAATTTCCGCATTAGTTGTTTTGTTAGACCTCGGAGTTTATGGGTACTTTATATTTTATTTAGTCATTAAAACCTACTTTTGTATCTTTAAATGCGTTAGTTTCTTGAAATTGCTTAGTTGGGTTGTTGTAATAGTTCCCCCCCCCGGAGGGTTAGTGTGGGTGCCAATCAGGGAGGTCTGGGTCGTGACATAATATTATGGACACTATTACTCACAATACCCCAGACTTCGTTCACTACTTCAGTAGCTACTTATTCGATTCCTGATCCTCGTAAAGAGGTTTACTCGAGTTCATGTTTAACTTTATACACGCAATTACACTCAATACCAATATGGTTAGTTCAATAGTCGTCTTGTGTATATAAGTTTATTATTCAATTAATTTTGTTTCCTTTCTACTTGAATCTATTTGTTCCTATTCAACTGCTTTCCTAGACATGCACTGCATTGCCGAGTCATTCATGGCTATTAGTAACATGCTAAAGTAGCAATATAGATTGAAACTTCAAGAAATAACAAAAGGTCAAAGGGTATTTCATTGAAAAGTAATTTTAACTTTTCGGGGTCTCATACAATGAAGAAGCAAGAAACCATTCTTTCATTGAATCATTGATCGCTTGACACATATCGTATGAAACATGTGCTACGATGTTTTCACCTTATATTTTTCACGCTCCGAGGCTACCCCCTGACGTAAACACGGGACCTAGGATGACGAGTGACCCCAAACTAACTCTGTTGGCATAGCTTAATCATAGTTAAAGATAAATAAATAAATAAAGTACTGTGCGGAAGCTTAAATCATGATAAGACTGAAAGAATGGGGAATACCCATTACTATTTGAATAAATAATCTGTGAGTTCAATGACAACTGAAATATCAAACTCCATAGCCAAAACTGAATCTACCTATTTGTGGAATAAAGTCTCTAACTTACTAGAAATGCTAGGACATGCCCCAGCTAAATCTAGCAAAACTGAAACTAAACACTGAAATGTAGAAAGGAAACATGGCTATCGTCCTCGGAGAATGAGCTCACCACTGATACTCCTCAGCTGAAGATTGGGTACCGATCTATGCATGATCTAAAAGCTAAGGACCTGAACCTACATCTCGAGAAGATGTAGCGCAAAGTATGAGCTAGTAGTTGAAAGGTACTGAGCATGCATGATAGAATAAAGCTGAAAAATATACATAACTGAACAAAGCATATAATTGAGCAATGATGTAAGATAAGAATGATACTATGCTAAAATACTGAACATGAACTGACTGAATGTAATGACCAAGTTTATAACATGCTGAAACTGAATATACTGAAAAATATATCTAAAAACCTGGTCAATGCACTAGAGTCTGACTGTGGGAGCTACTATTAACCGACATAAAACCACATGAGATAAATGTGGAGTCCGATGTATACGGACCATCGAGAGGACCCAATGTACCCTATCAGAGGTGTAGATGCAAGACTGGCATAATCACTAAACCGATGCCCACAGAGGGGACTTATAACCTACAAGGGCACGTAGTTCTTGGACTTGAGGATGATTGACCCTAGTCCAACTCAGTATAAAGCCTACTCCCAACTGAATATATGGAATTTGTAACATAAATGAAGTAAACTAGATAGCTCAATAATCTTACATGTTAACTGAAAATGCAACATGTATATCTGATAATGAAACATTCGAAAACTAACGCATGTATATTTGTTTATCTATCCTAGCTAATGTAATTCATGAACTAAAAGAGCTACATAACTAGGGTTTTGAGTTTATGCATGAATTTGGGTAAAAACTATACTACTACATGATAATCTGAGGAACATTAAAATAACTAATTCATAATAATTTGCTGAAATTCTAGAAACCCTAGGTCTAGATAATATGGAGGGAATCAAGAATCTGACTGAATTCTAGGGACCTAGTGGGTGAAAGGAACCCACTAGTGGAATCCCACCTACCTGGTGATGAAATTCACGGAGAAATATTTTGATTTTGGGGCTGGAATTGATGAAACCTTTCTGCGTTTTCCTGAAAGGCTGCTCGACTTTCTCCTTCTATTTTTCTCTAAGATCGATTGATTTTTGGTGAATGATTGATTAGGGTAAGTTCTAATTAATTTACTAGGCTAAAACTAACCAAAACTACGTAGTTTAGGTGTTAAATGACATAGTTTAGGGGTCCAATGCATAAGTAAAAGACCAAACGACCCCTGATTTAAAAATCTGACGCAGCTGACCATAGGCTGACTGACGGTCCGTGCACTGAACCACGGTCCATCCTGTCAACCGTGAACTGGATTCAAAGAAGGATTGTCGAGGTGTCTGATCAACGGACCAGGACCACTACCTGTTGTTTGACTTACGGTTTGTGGGTCCGGCCATGGATCGACACTTAGACATTTTCCTTGAGCTGATTCTTGGAAGGTCTTCCACGGGCACCACCACGGTCCGTTGTCAAGACCACAACCCGTGAAAGGTCCTGTGGTCTGACGTCTGGGCCTGGAGGACTTTTCCTGACTTCCAGAAGTGCTTGTACGGCACGTGAGGTGGTCCACGACCTGTGAAGGGTCCCGTGGTCCACCACTTCTAGGTTGGTGTGAGTCAATGGACAGCTCGACGGACTGTGGCCCCTTTCACGATTTGTGAACCCTGTCATAGTTCACCTGGTACTGTTGGTCTTTCTGCTGCATTTTCTAAGTCTGGTTTCTGAGGTGTTACAATATCTCCCCCTTGGGAGCATTCGTCCTCGAATAAAGTCTAAACAAGCTTGATAGGGAGGGAAATAGCTGCAAACCCTACCACTAAATACTAGAAACTGATTTCTTACTGAACTAAGTTCCAAGAACATGCAAATACGCTGAAAATGCAAGTACAACTAAAGGAACAAGATACTAAGACTGAAACTATGCATGAATGACTAAAAAATTGAAGAGGATGTATTACCTTAAGCTGGAATGGAATTGGAAGGAAAGAGATGGGGATACTTGGCCTTCATGGCTTCTTCTTCTTCCCAAGTAGCTCCCTCTATGGACTGACTCCTCCACAAAACCTTAACTGAAGCAAATTCTTTGTTTCTCAATCTTTGAACCGAACGATCAAGAATTTCGATTGGTACCTCTTCGTAAGTGAGACTATCCTTCACAGCAACACTTTTTAAAGGTACAATAGATGCTGGATCGCCCACACACTTCTTCAACAACGAAATGTGAAAAAACAGATGCACTGCTGCTAATTCTGCTGGCAACTCTAACTCATAAGCCAACTTATCAACTCTTTTCAAGATCTTGCAGAGGCCTACATATCTAGGACTGAGCTTCCCTTTCTTGCTAAATATCATCACATCCTTTATAGATGACACTTTCAGGAAAACCAACCATCAATTTGGAACTCCAAGTCCCTTCTCCTTACATCTGCATAAAAATTCTGGCGACTCTGGTCTGTCTTAAGTGTATCTCTAATGAGATGAACTTTCTCCCTAGCATCATCAACCGAATCTGGCCCTATAAAGGCTGCTTCACCTACTTCAAATCAACCAACTGAAGATCTTCATCTACACCCATAAAATGCCTCAAAAGAGGCCATCTGAATGCTGGAATGATAACTATTATTGTAGGTGAACTCTATAAGAGGAAGGAGATCATCCCAACTACCCTTGAAATCGATCACACAAGATCTCAACATGTCCTCTAAGGTATGAATGGTACGCTCTTCCTGGCCATCTGTGGATGAAATGTTGTGCTAAGATTTACAAGAGTACCAAGACCTTTCTGAAATGACTTCCAGAAATGAGAGGTAAACTGAGGACCTCTATCTGAGATGATAGACAAAGGAACCCCATGCAACCTGACTATCTCATTAATGTAAAGCTTGGCGTAGTCTTCGACCGAATCTGTAGTCTTGACAGCCAAAGAGCGCGCAGACTTAATAACTCTGTCAACTATCACCCAAATGGAGTCATGTTGTTTGCTAGTACGAGGTAAACCTGTAAGTCCATGTTGATGACTTCTCACTTCCAAGTAGAAATTATGGTCTCTTGAGTCATACTATGTGGTTTCTGATGTTCTACCTTCACTTGCTAGCAATTAGGGCACTTGCCTCAAAAAAAATACTAAATCTTCCGCACGTTCAAACAACCAATTTATAATAACAAATTTGATTCCCCCCCAAAAAATTGAAGGAGTATTAGATCTATCATTAGTTACTAAAACTTTCAAACATCAAACGGGTGTGTTCAAGCCGTGAACAATTATATTATTTGAATATAATGCAATTAACCTGGTTCTTGATACCATTGTTAGAATTTCGTAATATGAGCGAGAATGTGTACAAGTTAACAACACCGGAATGATAATGAAGTTTTTCAAAAGGTTGCTCCAAGTCCAACTTTGAGTCTCAAGGAATAAAGCTACGATTCCACATACTGAATGACACTTTTATTTTGTTAATATCAGTGAAGAAGATAGAAATTACTTCTTTGTTCCTCCCTTTATTTTTTTTGTTTTGTGTTCTTCACACTTCTCTTCTGAAAAGCGTTCAACCCCTACTTTAAAAGGGAAAATAATATATGTTAGAATAGTTACAAAGTAACTGTTCCCACTCCTTTTTAAATTGAAACTTATCTCTTTTTCTGAAATTTTTTTGGGTCGGGTCATGTCGGGTTGGATCGATCTACATGGACGACCCACAACCCAAAACTTACACCTCAAGTTGGAAAATATGCCAAATGTTGGATTAGACATATCGATCAAAACTCTTGCAAAAAAACATGTTATTAAATGATGAATTGCATAATTATTACAATGATGATGTCACGCAATCAATTGAGAGCCTAACTTAGGTGTTTGTCCTTTTCCTTGTCATGATCGAGACATAAAGTTGGAATATACATATATATATATATATATATATATATATATGAGATAGGAGTTATTAGTATTTAATTTGGTTTATGTAATAGCCATCATTTTTAGCTTTCTGGTACTTCTACTCTACTAAATGGTTTGTCCTATGCTTATGAGGGCTTGTTTGTAGAAGAGGTTGATGCCCTTTTAACCTTTGTGCCCCTGATGGAATGAAAAGTAAGTTTTTGTTTACTGAATGATTTGCTTTTATTTGAGTGATATTTTAACTTTAAATTTGTTATTTATTGTTAATAAAATAATTGAGACTTGTTTTAGGTCCTGTTTAAGTATATTTCTTTCATTTTTTAAATTTTTTGCCATTCAAATACCATCATATAAATTGAGAAAGAGACAAAGACAAAAACAAAGACATAAAATATTATATTTATGAAATCTAAACATTTATTATCTCATTTTACCCTTGATTTGAAATTTGACTCCTCTCTAATCTAAATATAACGACCTACCACATTGACTTTCAGTAATAACTCCACTAAACATGAGACAAGATTTAGATTACAACCCTAAGCAATCTAGGAATCAAAAACACTTATAGTCTGTTTAACATTGCGACTAAAAACATCTTATTTTTAGAAGCACTTTTTTTAAAATAACTTTTTAGAAAAGTGTTTTTGAAGAAAAATAATTTGTGTTTGGCTAATTTATTTGGAAAGTGCTTTTCATAAGTAAATTGTGTTTGAGTGCCCTTTTTAAAAAGTTCTTTTGAAAGTCAAATTACAAAAAAAAAATACAACTATTGATGTACTTTTAATACTAAGATTATTTTATATAGAGAAACTATTTATATATCTATTATTAAAAAATAATTAAATTTTTATTTATATTATATTAAATTTAAATTTTTAATCAATGCTATACCTTTGTTAGGAAGATGAAATCTTTACTTGTTATTTTTTTCTTTTTTTCTAATCTTTCAAAAAATATTATTGTTACCTTTTTTCTAATTCTGCAAAATAATACATAAAATAATATATAATATATAAAATAATAATATATAAACGTAAAATAAATTACAAAATCTATTCTATAAAAATTAAAAATAAAATTCATAAATGAAATTTAACCAAACTTATGCAATATGTTAATTAATTGTTCATAGATGAGGTTGAAGCCCTTTTAACCTTTGTGCCCGTGATATTTTGGGTTACTGAATGATTTACTTTTATATTAGTGATATTTTCACTGTAAATTTTTTATTTATTGTTAATCAAAATAATTTAGACTTATTTTAGACTATGTTTCAAGTAAATTTCTTTCTTTTTTTTAAAATTTTGTCCATTCAAATACCATCATATAAATTCAGACAAAGACAAAAAATATTATATTTATGAAATTTAAACATTAATTATCTCATTTACCCTTGATTTGAGATTTGACTCCTCTCTAATCTTAAAAACAAGACCTATCACATCGTCTTTCAATAATAACTCCACTAAACACAAGGCAAGATTTATATTGAAACCCTATGCAATCTACGAATCAAAACACTTAATCCCTCTGTAATCCATCTATTGCAAGTCAACTAAGCAATATTCCTACTTCCCACTATATCAGCTAACCCTAGTTTGACGTAGACTTCAACGGCTGCCTCTAGCCACAACAGACATTGTCTACCTCTACCCACAACACTATGGCTACCTCTAGCCAATACCTTGAATCTAAAAAAGATAATAGAATGAACAATACCTACACAAACTTCATAGAGACGAGTAGGTTTACAATATGACAAAAACATTAAGACTCAATAACAAGGAATGAATGAATACCTTCAGTGATTAGAGCAGGTACCTTGAGGTTAAAGTCTTCAATGATATGTTTGCTAAGATAACTTCTGAGTTGAGACTAGAGCAAATATTTTTAAAAATTCAAAAACTAGGTTTTGCTCTTTGTCAAGTCTCCTTATCATTATGAGAGAGAGAGATGGAGGGAAAGAGATAGAGAGAGAGCACAACCTTAACATCTTCTCATTGGTGGAGGTGTACGATGACATTGTTGTCCTGCTGTCATCTTGTCATGTTGTTCTGTCGCACTACGCATACACGGTACACCTTACAATACTTTATAAAAAGTACATCATAGGTACCAAATCCATTTAGAAAGTTTGTCAATCATCAAAATCAACTTTACAACATTTCCCCTATTTTTATGACGGTAACAAACTGTGTTCACATAAGTCAATTCTCAACAACAAATCTACACATGTTCCCTCTATCAAATTTATTGATCCGCCTTAACTTCATTTGCTCCATACAAATTCCCCATGACGAACGAGTTGTAGGGGGAATGTGCTGGGCAATGTATATGGAGGAAATGAACTTAAGACTGATCAATATATATGTTTTACAGAGGGCACATGTGTTGTTGTGTTGCTGTCTTGTTGTCACCTTACCTTATTACTCTGACGCACTGCACAGATAAGGTACATTTAACAGTTGAATTATACTTTGCAAAAAGTACATTATAGGTATCAGGTCCTTCAGTAAGTTTGTTAATCATCAAAATCAGCAATACAACATTTCCCCCTTTTTGATGATGACAAACTATGTATTCATTTCAACTCGTTCACGGCCACACAACAACACAAATGTTATAAGTTATTGTGACTCTTTTAAACATAAACATAACTGATATTAGTGCTTCTTTTTATGTAATTGTGGATCATATTTTTGTATGATATGTATACACATACTTATAATCCAACAAAGAGTCATACTTGACATGGGAATGGATAAACATAAATAAAGGATTGTTCATATGGATTTAAGTATTTTACAAACACATCATCTTTTTTTGATCCTCTACAACCTGACCAAGCAAACAAGAAAACTCCCACAATACTCACATATACACCATAGGTAAAAAGAGTAATTTCAAAGCAAATAAACATAGTAAGTATACCCCTTTTTAACCTTATAAGCAAATGACTTTTATATTTTACAAAGCTTAATTTAATGGAGCTATTATGGCTGCCAATCGTTGTTTCATTTTGACCTTCAATCCATCATTGAAGATCAAAATGATACACAGTTAATTCTTAATTCTTGATTAATTATTTATTTGGTAAAATGAAAAATGTATAAATCTTTCCAAGTCAACATCCTACGTGTTTGGATTTGATAAATTTCTAGGTGTTTGTGGGAATTGTTAGTGAGTCCAATTGAGGGGTATATTAGTTGAGTTTAGAAATGTTAGAAGTATTTTGAGTCAGATAGTATAACGATGGACAAACATAGCTAATAAACAAAAATAGAGAGGTTATTTTGGTTACCTGGGAATAGTTGTGAGCTGCCCATTACAGTAAATGTCACCATGATGCACTTCCTAGCATGTTGAATTTTACTATGTTGGGCATCACATCGCGGCGACCTTCTCCCTCTTCTATCTCGATCTTCAGCCTTTTTTAGCACCTATGCTACACATCATACCTACAACCCAGTCCATAAACTAGAAGAAAAAAAAAAGAATTTACAAAGTTTATTAAAAGGTTAGGTTGCCTACCAACTAATTCTCGATTTAATGCTGCGGCACAACGCTATTACTTTACCTCCCAAGTAGTGCCTTAGTTTTATTAGTGGAATGACTATACCTTAACTCATTATCACGATCCAAAGTATACTGTAGACGTGATATGCCGTATAAAACCCCGAAAGATCCTACACATGCCACTTGACATAGATCATACATAAGGAGTTACAAGATTCGAGATATAAAGTAATGATCATTTCATAATGTTGGAATGTATGCGTCCACCAGTGATCACAAGACCAGGTGCCCAGACAGAATAAAAGTGCGGAAAATAAATAGCTCAAAGTAAATCAGGCACAATGATTTTATGTTGAAACCCCCTTGCTCAAGGGCGGTGAAAACCACAACTTCTACTCACATGATTTCGACCCAAACTCCATTTCATTCAAACGGACCAAAGTTTCAAATAACAAACTCTTGCAACCTAGGAATTAAAACTCTTTAATCCCTTCCCCCTTACTGTAGCAACTCTACTACAAGGAAAACTAAGCAATAATTCTATTACCCACTAAACCAACTAACTCTAGTTGATCTAGACTTCAAGAACCCAGTCAAGGCTAACTCTATCCAACAACTCCGATCTCCAAGATAACAACATAAATAAGCAGCAACTCTGCTGCACCACACATCAACTAACTCTAGTTGACACTTCTAGGCAACTCTACCCTAGAGAACATCAAAACATGATGTAAGGAGGCTTGACTAAAAAATAGATGATGCGGCTAACTAAATCTAGTTAATACGACTCAAACTAAGGACTTAGACATGAAAATTATCTACTATCCTTTATAACTTAGGAGCAGATTTACAATATAAGCTAATCAGAAACAAAGCTCAAAATACTACAATGACGCTTAAGCACTCTATCAGGTCCCTTTGTTGAGCATGAGCAGTGTTCTTCCTTGAAGATGGCCTTCTCTTTGTAAGCTTAAGAATTTTTTGAAATTTAAAACTTTGTTTGCCAAATCTTGAGTTTGTGTCTTATGAGTAGAGACTATATCAAATGGACAGAAACCCCTTGGGACGACACCATTGAATGAGTGTCTACTTCTCTGAAAAGTTGTGCACCAACCATGTCAGATGTGACAGATTTTAGACAACTGTCTTTTGACTTTTTCACATACGTTGTCTTTTCGGGATCAGGTCTCTTGCAGTGTGTTCTTGAGAAGATTTGCTAGCTCTATCCCTTTTTGAATGAATAATGTTGTTTGTTTATTGTTGTATATATCAATCACCAACAAGAGTTTTGACCACTGAAACAAACAACCTCATCCGCCCTTCCTATTTGTGAAGTACGCTGCACTTCTCACCAACCAACATGACAAGACAGCTTTATAGTTGTACAATATTTTGGATCTGCACGAGAGCACTTAGCCATGAACCGCGTCCCTGCATTTGTGAGGATCATCAAAACACCGGGAATACAACATTTTCCCCATTTTTGTTGATGACACACAAATATTCTTCACACTGAGTTTATTTCTTCATTTCCTCTATCGTCAACCCCAATACCAAAATACCCTTTCTTGAATATGGTCCTTTGTTAGATCCCAATGTTTGTTATATCATCAAAACTTAACATCAGCTCCCAAATAACATTTTCCACCTCTTTGATGATAACAGACTTATTCACCTTCTTCCCCCTTTCACCAGTTCCCCTTATCAACATGACTTCTTATGTAACTGGATTGGTCCCCTTCTTTCATCATTCCCAAAGTTTGTTAAATCATTAAAACTTCACATCGTCAATAAAAAAACATTTTCCCCTTTTATGATGATGACAAACTTGTTTATCTTTTTTCCCCTTCACCAGTTCCCTTTATCGGCCTGACACTTACATCTTCAAGTAGCTAACATTATTGATCTTATACCTTAACATTTCCTTTTCAAGTAGCTAACATTGATCTCATACCTTAACAATTTCCCCCCTTTTGACATCATTAAAAAGGGTTAAAGAAGTATACCAAGTTGAAAGAAATGCATATCAAACAAATTCATGACCACTTAGGCAACACAGAGCATGAGTAAAAATGCATAAAGTAATGAGCCTAGTCAGTAGAAATAAGGCATTTTTAATTCATAAATAAAAGATCAGCAATCAAAGCATTATAGATATTATTACGAATGAGAACCGAACAATACCCACTGAGTTTTGATAGAAAAATAGGAGGACTGACACGAGAGTTTAGGAAGAGGGAGGGGCTTAGGAACAAGGGATTGAGATAGTAATATTAGGAAAGCATTTTCCTCAACATGGATAGTAGCTAGCGATCCCCAAAAAACTCCTAACTTCCATCACAGAGCTAGGCTGAACTCAATTCTTAACCGCCTCAATCTTTTGGGGGTCTACCATTACCCCTTCTTATGAAACTACATGCCCCAAAAATGCAACCTAATTCAACCAAAATTCACACTTGGAAAATTTCGCATACAACCTTTGTTTCCCAAGAACACCTAGAACAATACGAAGCTGGTCGGCATGCTCCTCCTCACTTTCGAATAGACCAAAATATCATCAATTAAGACTATGACAAATGAATCTAAAAAAAGTTTGAACACCCCATTCATTAAACACATAAAGGCTTTGGGCGCATTAGTCAACCCAAACGACATGACTAGAAACTCGTAGTGCCCATAGCGGGTTCTAAACGTCGTCTTGGGCACATCCTCAGGCATAATTTTTATCTTATGGTAGCCAAACCTTAGATCAATCTTAGAGAAAACTGATGCACCTTGTAATTGGTCAAAAAGATCATCTATGCGAGGCAATGGGTACTTGTTTCGAATGGTGACCCTATTCAATTGCCTGTAATCTATACACATTCTCATACTAACATCATTTTTCTTAACAAACAAAAATGGAGCACCCCATGGATAAGCATTGGGAGTAATAAATCCGTTATCAAGAAGCTCTTGGATTTGAGCCTTAAGCTCTCTTAATTTCGCCGGAGCCATGTGATATGGAGGGATAGAAATGGGACGAGTACCAGGTTCTAAATCAATGCACAAATCTATATCTCTTTCCGGAGGCATACCAGACAAATCATTAGGAAACACTTCTCTAAATTCTGACACCATAGGAATAGACTCAATAGATGGAGACTCAACCTCAACATCCCAAATATGAGACAAATAAGCCAAACAATCCCGCCTTACCAGTTTCCTAGCCTGAATGAAGGATATGATCTCAGCTTGCTTAGGCTTGTACACCCCTTCCCACTCTAACTTTTCCCTTCCCAAAATTTCTAGAGTTACAGACTTAGTATTACAATTAAGCACAACATAATAGAGGGATAACCAAGTCATGCCTAAGATTATATCAAAGTCAATCATATCCAAAATCACCAAATCAGCCCAAGTCTGAAAACCCATAAACAAAATAGGACAAGCACGATAGACATGGGTGACTATGACAGACTTTCCAACTGGGGTAGAAACATGGATGGGGGCATCAAGAATATCACAAATCATAGCAAATACTGAGGCAAAACGCATGTACACATAAGAATAATTAGAACCCGGATCAAATAACACATTAGTCATCAGGTCACAGATAAAAATAGTACCTGTGATCACTGCGTCAGATGCCTCTGCCTCGGTCTTTCCCAAAAAAGCATAACACTGAGCCCTATCATCGTGATGGGCGACTTCCCTGCCTGGATGCACTGTACCTCTGCCTACGTTACCATTTCCTCTACCTCCGCGGCCTCGCTGATTTCCCCCTCGCCCACTTTATGGACGCCCTCGACCATTACTACCATTTCTCGAGGGTAGCGCAAAATCCATCACATGTGGGTGGGGACAATCTCTCCTTATATGCCCAGGTTCTCCATAGTTATAGCAAGTACGATCAAATGATGGCCTGCTGCCCAGCGAAGGTTCGACTCCCTAGCTATCCTGAATCAAATTATGAGGTGGAGTTCCCGAGTAATTACCTGTAGAGGTGGGAATAGTGGACTGAATTGGCCTGGCTGCAAATGTTGGCCTCCCTGAACCTCAGGAGTAAGATCCTTGAAAGTTGCCTGAATTTTTGGCTTTCTTAGCCAATGCCTTGGCCTAACCGTCTCGCCTCACCCCCTCCACTTTCTTCACAAAGTTTGTTACCTCATTGAAGCTTTTCCTGGCAGAGGTCATATGAACTGATAATACTTGCAACTCAAAATTTAGTCCCTTAATAAATAAAAGGATCGTCTCTTCCTCAGTAGGCACCAGTTGCATAGTATATCTAGACAAGGCATGGAACTTAGCCTCATAAGCAGCCACAAACATACCACCTTGTTCCAAAGCCATGAACTCATCCTTCTTGCGATCCCTCAAAGTCTGAGGCACATACTTCTCTAAGAACAGAGCATGTGCATGAAACTAGGTCCAAGCAAGTGGGGGTAAAACTAAAGATCTGCATTCCACATAAGCTCTTCACCACTACTTAGCCTCACCTTGAAGCTGAAAAGTCACAAACTCAACCCCATGCTGATGGACAATTTCCAACTAATGAGGCCTCTTATAGCAATCTAGGATGAACTCATATGCATCCTCACTCTCGAAACCATGGAACACAGGCGGTTTCAACTTCAAGAACTTGGTCAACATCTCATGCTCATTACCAGTTATAACAAGACACAACAAAGGACGGAAGAAAGCATCATTACTTACATTTCCTCCCACCTTGGGGACAATGATAGCAATAGGGGAATTGACGGGACCTTGAGTTGCTTGAACAGAGGGAGGCACTCCAGGACCAACCAATCCTTTCAAGAACGTCATAATTTGTTGCGCTAACACTGGGTCAAAGAGAGGAATACATGTAGTCTCAGCATGCACCTCTTCCTCTTGTCCAACATTCTCCTCATCATTTTCAACCTCGATATTCTCCTCTACCTCTTCATGGTGCGCAGGAGGAGCCTCATTCCTGGGAGCAGTTTCAATCGGTGTTCCATACCTAGTAGGCGCCACTCTTCCTCGGCCTCTACCCCTAGATCCTCCTCTACCCCTGCCCCGATTGCGACCTCTCGCTGCAGATTCCTCAGCAGGAGCATTGACGGGAGCTACGTGCCTGACGCCGTTGAACCTAGTGTTAACCATCTGCCGACAAAAGAGTGAATGAGGTTAGATACCAATTTGAATCACTAGATACCAATTGGAATCAAGTTAAAGCACGAAAGGAGACAAAATAAAGTAGAGAGATTTCCTAAAGTCCTATAGTCTCTCGAAGAAAAGTACAGACGTCTCCATACCATTCCGCAAGACTCTACTAGACTCATTTTGGTACATCGAGATCAACGAACCTAGGCTCTGATACCAATTTTTTCACGACCCAGACCATCGTGATTGGCACCTACATTAACCATCTGGTGGGAGAACCACTAATACTAATTAGCTAACCAAAGAACCAAACAACTAAGGCATTTAAAGATACAAAAGCAAGTTTAATTGCTAAGGAAAGAAATAGAGTTCCCATAAACTCTAAAAGTCTAACAAAACAAATGCGGAAAATAACGCCTAGAACCTGAAAGTCAATGTACCAAAACATCTAAGGTTCAACCATAAGTCTAAACAAGAAGGGATACAACCCCATACTAACATAAGAAACCTAAAGAACTAGTCTAAGTCCGAAATGTGGACATAAACAGAAAGAGAACTCATGGCAGCCCAGAAAAACTGGCTCACCCTTGAATTCGAACGATCATTGATCTTCTAAACGAGGTCTGTCAATAGCCGCCTGAAGGTGCCCTATACTCAACAAAGAAAGAGCACGTGCAGTATCAGTACACAACCACAGTGTACTGGTAGGATCACGCGGCTATCCCACTAAGGGAAACATATATAAGTCATTACAACACAATATTAACATGCATACACCAAACATATACAATATCAATATCATTTACGAACAACGAACAATATCACAATTCTCAAATATCACAGTTATGTCAAATCAATGGTACTCTCATGGAACCCACACCCAAACTGTTAGTGTATCGCTATGTGGTACCCGAACCAATGTTTATGTTGGAACGTGGCAACCGATCCCATAATTATGTTAGAACGTGGCAACCGATCCAAGTTAATGTGTTGGAACGCAACACCCGATCCATTCAACAAGCCACAATCACAATCACAAGTATATTTCCAAATCATACAATCAAGTCATGATTCATGGCATTCATCAATTATCTATCCTCATTTACAAGTAGTGTGATCAATAGTGCAACATTCGCATACATACATGTATTATAATGAAGCAATAACAAACATATATCACACAATCATGAAATCACAACTATCACCTACCTCGAAACAAGCTTGAAAATCCTCTAAGAAACTTGATTCATCCCTTTCGGGATTCATTCTGCTTGTTCTTAGTCTACAAACAATCAATATAACACTGGAATCAATAAACAATAACTAATTACCCAAATTACCAATAATTCTATCAACCTTAGACCAATACCATGATTCCCATACCCAGATTAGGTCTTTTTCCATCATAATTTCCAGATGAAAACCCTCCCCCATCGATAATTACCCATTAGATTACGTTCTACGGATCGAAAAATGGATCCGGGGAGATAAAACCTTACTTTTAGCCTCAAGAACGGTGAAAAATGGTCAAGAAAGCACTTGGGATCGTCTCCTAGCTCTCAAAGTTGAAAAGTGCAGAATAAAACATTTTTGGGGTTTATTTCCGACTTAAGTCGCGTCTGTCCCACCACAGTGGTACTCACCCCGGTACAACGGCCTCGCCCTGGCGGCTTGCACAGAACCAGTGAGAAAATTTAATAATTTCGAGACCCCCATTTCACAACACACCTTCAACCAATGACACTCAAAAACTACCCGTTCACGCTAAGATCAATTTCGGGAGTTCTACTCGCTCGAATTCAATTCTCTAAACTCGTACGGGTTCTTTAACATCTTAGCTATCTACTCTTGTGATCAAAATCATAATTAAATTACTCAATTATTACCAGATTTCCCTAGACTTTACTGACTCTAATTTTGTCCAAAGTTGGACTAGGTTGGGAAATTCCAAGTTACTACGAAAAAGTTTTCCGGCCCAAAAATTTTCCCGTTGGCTTTTCTATAACTACGGGAATCGCTCGTTAGAATTTTACTTTTCATATTTTTGTTGTAACTCAAATACAAATTTAAAATAAATTATGTAATTTTTAATAATTCATATTCATCGTTATGGAGTACACGTGTAACGAACGTGCCCAACTACTAGTCATATATTACTAAAAGTGGGAAGTTCCAAAGATGAAAAGTTAGATCACCATTTTACCCCTAGGCAAAATTAAACATCTAATTAATTAAATTTTAAATGATAATATTTTAATTATTATAAGTTGTTAGATATGTATTATAAAGACAATGAAAGAATCATTATATTTATTTTAATAGTATTTGACCTTTCAATTTTCCATGTTACTTTTCATGTTTCCATAATTTTTCGGAAGATCCAAAATGAAAAGTTAGATTCATTTACCCCTAAGCTAAATTGAACATTCTAATTAACCAAATATTAAATAATAATATTTTAATTATTCTTTGCATTGTTAGTTATTTATCATAAAGACAATGAAAGAATTATTATATTTATTTTACTCCTAGGCTAAATTAAATATTAAGAAATAATATTTTAATTACTATTTGAATTATTAGTTATTTATTATAAAGATAATGAAAGAATCATTATATTTATTTTATTAGTATTTGAACTTTCAATTTTCCATGTGACTTTTCATGTTTCCATAATTTTTCGGAAGCTGCAAAAATGAAAAACTAGATTCATTTTACCCCTAGGCTAAATTAAACATTATAATTAACAAAATATTAAATAATAATATTTTTAATTATTATTTGAATTGTTAGTTATTTATTATAAAGACAATGAAAGAATTATTATATTTATTTTACCCCTAGGCTAAATTAAACATTCTAATTAATTAAATGTTAAATAATTTATTATTTGAATTTTTAGTTATTTATTATAAATATAATGAAAGAATCATTATATTTATTTTAATAGTATTTGACCTTTCAATGTTCCATGTGATTTTTCTTGTTTCCATAATTTTACGGAAGCTCCAAAGATGAAAAGTTAGACTCATTTTACCCGTAGATTAAATTAAAAATTCTAACTAACCAAATATTAAATAATAATATTTAAATTATTATTTGAATTGTTAGTTATTTATTATAAAGACAATGAAATAATTATTATATTTTTTTACCCCTATGCTAAATTAAACATTTTAATTAATTTTTGAATTGTTAGTTATTTATTATAAATATAATGAAACATTATATTTATTTTAATAGTATTTGACCTTTCCATTTTCCATGTGACATTTTATGTTTCTGTAATTTTTGTCCTATAAATTTAAATTTTCCAAGAAAGACTTTTATTTAATTACTACTCCGACAATTCTTGTGTGTAGGAGCTCTAAACAGGTGAAATAATGTCACAAGTTGTGGTGAAAGTTGTGAGATCCCCTTATACAGTCATGAGAATAGACAAGAATTCAACTATTGAAGCATTGGAGCTTGGTGTGTTAGTTTTATACTTATTTGTAGTATTTAGAATTATAATAAGACTTTTCTATCTCTCTTCCTATAGTTGAATTGTTGTTTTGTTAGCAACTTGTTTTAATTTCAGAATTTTATTTTGTATGCTCAAATATTCAGTTTTCATTATAGAGACAAAAACAAAAAAAAATGCCTGTACTTATAATTTTACATATATATTAACTTTCATCTTTAAGAACAAATGTAATAAAATGTTTACTCTTTTTTTCAAAAAGAAAAAGAAGAAGAAGGTGAAACATATAACATTAGATTAATGGTGGATAAGTTATGTATGAAGAGAAAATTAAATTCTATATAAAAATAGTACTTATGTTCATAAATATCTTGATTTTCAAAATATAAATAATAAGACCTTTTACACCTTAGTTTTAAATATTTATAATTAACTAATTAGTTTAAAGTGCTTGTGGATAAAAATTTAATATAATATTTTAAATACATTCATTATAATTATCAGGAGATTCAAAAGACAAAGTAAAAAAGTTGAAATGTTTTATTTTCCTTTCACTCAAAGTTAATCTTACACCATTTTTGGTACAAAAAGTAAATAATCTCCTCTCAAGCTTTTAATTGAAGAAACATTAATATTGCACTACGATTTCCAAAGGATTAATCTCATGCAATCTTTTGATCTTCTAACATTATTCTACCAACAAAAAGGAACTTTAAACACTATCGAGAAATTTAATTGACATAGTTGTTATCTTTTTCTTTTTGCTTTACAAGCTTATTTTTTTTACTTATAAATAGAGTTTATTTTATTAACTTCTTATATTATTATCTCAGTACATTCACTTGGAGGTCATAAAATTGGTGTGTCACAATTAGTAGTAAGACAAAGTAAGAAACCTCATTAGACATATTTTATAAAAAAGAACTCAAATCATATTTTTTAATAGTACTAATTTTTTTTAAGAAATAATATACTCATTAATACGGGTTACACGCGCAAAGCGCGTTCCCAGAAACTAGTATTACTAAAAGTGGGAAGCTCCTAACCTCAAAGTTGGATTACCATTTTGCCCTTCCAGTTATCCTAACCTCAAAGTTGAATTACCGTTTTGCTCTTCCACTTAATTAAAATGATTAAATGTCTAATTAAATAATAATATTTTAATTACATAATAACATAATTTGAATTCCAAGAGTTGTACTTTAATTTTGTAGTTATGACATTACAAATTCCTTTTGTTTTCTACTTCCATATGTTAAAAAACTTTTCATATCGTTTTACCTTCTATAAAAACTAATAGCTTTAGCCTTTGGTCCATTGTCAATTTATTATAATGTTTTGCCCTTTAAAATGCTCAAAATTTGGTGTATGCACAACACTCTCTGGATAAAGGTATATATATTTTTATACTAGTTTCTTCAATTAACTTTCCTTTAAGTTGTGTAGACCTCAGTTTTGCTTTTAATAATTTTTGTTCTCTTTTGCTCTTTGTTGTTCATTGCTTGTATTTTCAATCTTCAGATGTTGTTTTATGTTAATTACGTGACTTATTTTGCTTGGTCTTCTTTTAAAGTTCTTGCATCTGCTCAATTTTTTCCTTTATTTTTTTATTCTTTTTATTTTAAGAAATTTATATTAATTAACATAGAATACACGTGCAATGCACGTGTTCGAGAACTAGTTTACTATAATGATAATGATTTTATTCCAAGAAATTTAGTCTTTGTTAAAATGGCATTCCACAATTTGCTAACACCTCCACACATAGAAAAAGGAACAATTTGACTCCTAGCAACCCTTCTAGCAATATACATTACTGAGGTGGTACAATTCCATAACCATAATCAACAATTTGCTAACACCTCCACACATAGAAAAAGGAACAATTTGACTCCTAGCAACCCTTCTAGCAATATACATTACTGAGGTGGTACAATTCCATAACCATAATCAACAATTTGCTAACACCTCCACACATAGAAAAAGGAACAATTTGACTCCTAGCAACCCTTCTAGCAATATACATTACTGAGGTGGTACAATTCCATAACCATAATCAACAATTTGCTAACACCTCCACACATAGAAAAAGGAACAATTTGACTCCTAGCAACCCTTCTAGCAATATACATTACTGAGGTGGTACAATTCCATAACCATAATCAACAATTTGCTAACACCTCCACACATAGAAAAAGGAACAATTTGACTCCTAGCAACCCTTCTAGCAATATACATTACTGAGGTGGTACAATTCCATAACCATAATCA